>JAAEAF010006249.1:0-17997 GCA_011037195.1 Triatoma infestans | reverse complement strand
TACTACACATTACATTATTGCTCCTAAACCCACTACACTTACACTATTAGTAACATACTACATACATAAATACTACACTAATCTGACATTGCATTTCTTTTAAGTACTTTATATAACTCGAGTTTATTTAGTAAATTATTATTTATTAATAATTTTAAAAGTTTTTTGAAACCGACAAAATGCCAAGAAAAAGTAATGTCCCTGCTCATCAAGTGCTCAGTGCCATTGAAAACTATAGAGACAATATACTGTTTTGTGGTAGAATACCTGTACCAAGCCATGCCATTTATTCCAGATTTGTTGAGGATTTAAATTATCAAGTAAGTGCAAAAGCTTTATATAATTTCTTAAGAAGAAATGTCTCTGAAATTTTACCAGAGCTTCATAACCCAGAAGAAGAACCAATTGCATTGCAAGTTAGCCCATCTGATGATGAGGTTGAAGAAAGTAATTCAAGTGATACAAATTGTCTTAAATTTGATGTAGATGTAGGTGAAGAAATATGGAAATTGATAAAACCAATTTGAGTCTTCACCGCTCGAAATGAAGAAGCCAGACCCCACACTAAATTCCGCAGAAGAACTGTGTTGCCTAAAGGACAATGGACCCATGTATTTAATGATTTACTATTCCAGACTAAGAAGTTACCTTGTACATGGATATTTAGGACGGGTACAGGAAATATTTTCTGTGAGGCAAAATGCAAACAGTGTGGAGCCATTTTAATCATAGGTTAAGTACAAGACGAATATCAAAGCAACATTAAAATGCACTGTAAGGTTTATGATTATGATGAAAAAGTGAAACACGATAGTGCAATAAAAAGAAAGCTATCCGGAATAAGAAGGTTAAAAGTTGCTGAAGGCCTGCAACAAATGTCGGCATCATCATATCGAAGAGAACTAGCGAATAAGCTTATGCAGTTTGGCGATCAAGAACCTCCTCATATTCATTCTGAATAAATTTATCGTCAGGCAAAATATGAGGCTAGTCTGGAGAAGCGGGTTCTATCTATGCAGCAAGTTTAAATTAAATTATTGTAGCCGTTTTAAAAAAAATCAAAAATCTAGTCTGCAAAACCGCACTTCAGGTTTACCGATTTTCTTCAAATTTTGAATTCAATCGATGCTTCCAATGTGTATTAATATTAAGTAGGTGGTAAAACCAAATATTATACTGAAGTGGTACTTTAGAGGAAAGTATATCACTGGTGTTCCCCCAGAAAAAAACATTTTTTCTAGAAAAATGTTACAAATAAAAGTGATAGGTTATTAGTGTGTAGATAGTCAACTGTGCTAGTTTGCGGTTTAAACCCATACAGCCGGTCTCTAAGTAAATTGTTCTTATGTAAGTAATGCATAATGCGATTTATCAGTAATCTCTCTAAAAGTTTTTCCGCAGTGGGCAACAAAGAAATTGGATGGCATTTTGCAGCGCTTTCAGTATCTTTCTTTCCAGGCTTCAAAATCGGTACTATTATTGATGACTTCCAGAGTTTCAGAAAATACGCCCACATAAGCACTCATTATATAATCTGTGATAAAATGAAGAATGCTTTCAAATGCCTTTTGTAGAATTAAATAAATTAGTTATACCATCTTGGCCAGGGACCTAGGTTAACACTTCTTGAAGGCAGACCTAACTTCTTGTACAGTAAATAACAAATCGTTGTTCGTTCTCAGATTCATAATTCTTTCTTACCTAATAGTTGAATAGTTGAATAGTTCTTGTTCATGAATACTATCCTTCGGTATAAATTTATCCATCATTGTGTTCACGGTCTCTTCGAACCCATAGTATATGCACCATTGTTTTTTCTTATTGTTTCGAGAAATGTCCATGGTAAGTTTTTTTTAGAGGCAAATTTATACGGGGTACCCCATGGATTGCTCTTATTCGTACCAAGACAGAATCTTTTCCTTGAATCTATTTTCGCTGACATTAATTTTTCCTTATACTCATATTTTAATCTATAGTAGTCTACTTTAAGCTTCTATCGTAGTTGTATGACTCTTCTTGTTCGCTGAAAACGCCTTCTTTTCCGGTTTACCTCTTTCCTTATTTTTGTTATTTCTCTTGTTCATCAAGGTTTGTTCTTTTGCCATCAAGGTTGTTCCGTTTTTTTGACCGTTGGCATTGCTTTTAAACAAGCTATTGTTATAGTTAAACTCATTATTTCCACTATGTTATTGAGATCTGTGCAAACTTTCAATTAATTTTATCAAATTTATTTCCTTGAATTTAAAACGATCATAGTAGGTTTTAAAAAATATACATATTTTTAAGCAAGTTTGTTTTTAGATTTTTTTCAAATGCCCTCCAATCTGCTCGATGTGTATTAAATTTAAACTGATTATAATAGAATGCCCTATATAGATGAGCAACTCCCATCTGGTAGGTTATATAATTGTAATCCGATCCACTTTCATCTAATTCAATATTCCAGTGATAAAAGTGTTTTAATAGTTTATCAGAGGAAGGAATAGCTGAGTGATTCACGTACTGGACTCCCACGCGGAGGTCGGTGTTCCGAGTCCAGTGCTTCCCTTAGATTTATTTGAATACAGCTCAAAACTGTTTTTCTAACTTCTGAATTTTGTTTTGTTTTATTATTTATCATATTTAATATTTTGTTTGCATTGACTGACCCGAAATTGGAAACAAGGGCATTGTTTATAATATGGCTGTATGATTGGATATACATTTGTTATCATTAGGTGTATGCTGGTTGAATTGTTCGGAATTGACACATTTATAAGTATTTCTATCATTTTGATTCTTACAGAATGTTGCTCTGCACAAATAGGACAGGTTGTATTACCTTGACACTGAGCAGTTTTACGGCCAAATTTGCAACAATTGAAACATCTTAATATTAAAATGTGATCTTCAACTCTACAAATAATCCATATTAAGTTTTTTCCCTAATAATTTCCTTCTTGGTTTGGCGTTGGTCTGTATTATTAAGTGTTTGCTATTATTTCTTCTATCCCAGAATAATTCACTGTTTTCGTTTTTGATTTGCGTCAATTATTGCGTTTTCAATAGTTATTTCATCCGGCACATTATATAATAATAACGTCGGATTTGATTTCTTAATAGGAACAGCAGTAAAGTCATTGATATTATTTAACTCTGAACAAGATTATCAATAACAGTGAAGATTTTTCCTATCTGACTTAAATAAAACCTTCCCATTTGTCAAACTTTTCATAACAGTTACGCCCATTTTTGATTTAGAAGAATTAACCTGAGTTTAATAATCTTCTTAAATTCTTCGCTACTTTTAATCTCATAAGTAATTATTGCGGAATGTAAAGATTTTTTGCTTACCTTCAAAGTTATAAAAAGCAGATTTACTTACAGAGGCAGCATAGGTTCTTTTCTGTAGAAGGTTAGAATCATTCTCCAGTTTCATCTTATAACATTCTATTTCCGATTTTAAGCTTTCGATAACTTTACTTAATTCACTAATAGCACTAAAAATACTTTTTTTAATCTTTTCTTTAATTTCCGCTTTCTTGTGTAATGTTTTTCAATAAAGAAAAATCACACTGAAACACATTTATATTCGTCGCCATCTACCGCTACTGTGTTTGTCCTTGTTGTAAAGGTTAGAGTATGCAGTTTAAGTGTAGTGTGTACTGTTCTGACCAAGTGCATGGAGTACTGAGCTGTGGTAACCCGTGAGGTCGCTAATCCCCAAGTAACGCAGGCAGCAGATACCACTTGCGGGCATTTGAAGTTAATACAAACTTTTTCTCAAATGTTCTCGAGAGTTCCTTTTTGCTTAGCTCTAACAAATAGAACAAGCTGATATCATTTTTACTTTTTCTTACTGCTAGTAAAAAGAAGTATTGTAATCGTGCCAATATTCGATAAGGAAAAATCGCAGAAAGTTGTAACTCGATGTTCCGAATAGGTATCACCATGGGATCCGACAGTACTTTGTCTGAAAGGATTCCTCAACCGGAAGTACCACTTTAATAATGGTTTTTTTCATGTTTTGCTATTTTCTTTAAACTTGGTATATCAACTTACACATACAAAGATCTACAATTTTTACTGAACAGTATTTTTCAGTTTTCTATATTTTTCTTAAACGCAATTTTTTGCTAAATGCATCACACACTATTTTCCTTTGCGTACTGAATTTAGCGCACTCCATAATTATATGACTTAAATCCCTAACACAATCTGAAAAGTACCGATTTTTTTTCCCTATTTTATGAAGATAATTGCCGCAAATTCCGTGGATACTCCTTAATCTATTTAAGATAGAAGATTTTTTTGGGTAGCCTTCATGTGTAAACCAAGGCTGACTTTAGGGATAATACACTGGTCAAAAAAAGTTTTGCATATTACATGATTTTGTATTTCTGAACTTTGTCCGGCAAATTAGGTTGCATTTCTTTGTTTTGTTGCATTTCTTTTGTTTGTTTTATATGATCTTTGAAACGCGTTTCATTTGTTTTCCTGACAATATGCTCATTCATTCACTACTTGTTAGAGATTCTGATCAGTTGAGAAGTTGAGCTGATTGCGTGCAGTTGAAAGTTTGTTGTTGATTGCGTGCAAGTTGAAAAGGAAGTGATTTTACTATGAATTTAAACAGCAATGCCACGGCACACGATTTCAGCAGCAGATAGAGTTCGAATGTCTTTAATGCAACGTGGCCAAATGACACAAGCCGAAGTAACTCAAGTGGTGCGATGCAATCAAAGTGACGTTTCCAGACTTTGGCGGAAATTCCAACAGACACAAACCATAGCTGATAACATAAGCCTAGAATAGATCGACCACGCAAAACAACCGCTGCTCAAGACCGATACATCTGTATTTCCGCTAGGGGACAACTTAGGAGCACAACAACCACCTTACGGAGGGAGCTTCGAGCGGCTATAGAGTCAGTGTGTCTACACAAACTGTTCGAATCGACTCCACAATGTAGGACTACGATTTCGAAGGCTATTCAGGGCACTACGACTCGAATATCACCACAGACTTCAGAGGTACGCATTTCGTTGCATCAAGATGCCAAAAGTATTCATGTCTGGAGGGCAAATGGTCAACGTTTAAATGAAGCTATCATTGTTGAAGCGCGCTCTTTTGGGGAGGAATAATGATAGGACGCCGCACACCACTAGTCCACATCAAGGGCAATATGACGTCACAAAAATACGAGAACAACGTCCTTGAACCCATTGTTCGTGGATTTAGAGCTAACATTGGAGCAGATTTCACTTTAATGGATGACAATGCTCGTACGGCCGCGCTCAGTTGTGAATAGGTTCTTGGAAAGCCATGGTATTCAAAGGATGATCTGGCCACCATCGTCTCCTGATTTGAATTGCGTGAAACATGTATGGAGATTACAGAAAACAGCAATATCCAACCGTTCCTAACCACCACGAGCTCTACAAGATTTTATCCCTGCTGCCAGCGAGGAATGGGACAATCTTTCGCAAGATGTACTGGATACCCTGGTATTGAGCATGCCACACTGCCTCCAAGCGTGTCGCAGAGTTCATGGAGGACACTCATATTACTGATTATACATTACTACACAATTAAGGATTACGTGAGTTTTTGTTTACATTTCTGTATGACGAAATTTTCTTTTTTTTCCACATTGGCTCATGTGCTATCTCTAAGATAAAGTGTTTTTTGGTTGTTTGTACTGTTCACTATTATAAGATAAACAATTTGTATTATATTTGGTTAAGAAATACAAAATCTTGAAATATGCAAAACTTTTTTTGACCAGTGTATTTTTATAAAACCTTCCAGTATTACTAAGTTCGTAAGAAGATGGCCATTTTAGTTTATATTTCTCCGAAACTCAGTAGATGGTATTTCAATTTTACAATCGTTACCATCCTCCGCTGCCCTTTTCGCAAATTGGTCTACCTTCTTTCTCATACCTACATGAGCTTTTACCCAACACAAAACTAAATTTTTTCCCAGTTTTTTTACTTTATAAATAAGGTCAACTAATGGATTATTCAATTCCTGTCTGAAGTGTGTCCACCACCGATATTACCCAGTTCCATAATTAAACTTAAACTGTCAGTGAAAATGACAATATTCTTTTGTTGCAAAGACATTAAATATCTAACGGCTTCGATTATCGCAACTACTTCTGCTGAATAATTAGAAGTATATCGTGGCAGTTTATACAGACTGTATGTGTTTAAAGCAGGATCGTATTAGGCTGCACCGACATTTTCTTTTTTTAGGGATTCATCAGTAAAAATATAATGGAAATCAGGCCACATTTCTTTCACGACCATTTTAAATAAAATATTCCTGCTATAAGATGGAAATTTTGAATAATCCCTGAGACAAACAATGTTAATATTAGTAAAAAGTATGTTGAAATCTACATTAAATACAGGCAACCTCTCGCTTCTGTATATATTATCTCTATACGGCGCTGTTTCTATAAAACTGGCCGTCAAAGGAAGTGTATTCTTTTTCTTCCAATGTCTTAGTGTTTCCAATAACAAAGCGTTAAATAAAGTTGGTCCAGCGGTTACTGAACATCTCGTTCACTTCTCTCCTCGTCACTAAGGCAAAATGCACGCGACAACCATTTTATTAGAACCACATTTTTATTCTAACATTAAATTGCCCATCCTCCAGCAACAGTGGTAAGTCTTAGCGAATAAAATTAGCGTATTCTTGTCCATTTAAGGTACATGGCAGAAAGTATGGGCCAGTAATTTTGTGTCCAACAATTCCACTCCAAACATTAACAGACAGATGTTTAGTAACCGCTGGATCGGGAAAAAAGGACCGGTAAGTTGGCCTTCCAGATTGCCAGATTTAACACCTCTTGATTTCTTCTATTCGGGATATTTCGAAGAAAAAAATTTATGTCAAGGAACCAACAACTCTCCTGAAGCACTTAGAGAAGAATTAAATCCAAAACTGCTCAGCAATTCCGGCAGACATGATACGGTTAGCAATTACATATGTTGGGCAGCAACTGCGCTTGTGCCGTTAAAGCCGAGGAAGTCATTTTAAATAAATAGGAATATTTTTTTTGTCGATTTTTGTCAATAAACTGGAATATTGTTTGGTTTTAGGGATGTTTTACCTGATTTTTTAAGTCCCTTATAGTTTTAAAATAGGTTTTAAGTTTTATCAGCATTTGAACTCACTTATTTATTCAAAATTAATAAGAAAATCCGCTTTTAATTTTAGTTTATAAAACAGAGAAATAGGAAAACAACGATGAAAATTGAATTTTTATGACTGAATATCTCGGCAATGGTTTGAATTATGGAAGTGAAATTAACGGCATTTTTTTTAGTAGTTTTCAATACAGTAGTAAAAAGTAGGAGTCCAAAGAAAATCGCCACTTTCTCCCATCGATTTAAGGTGTAGCGCAGCAATAGAATCAAAAAACATTAACACCATCATAATAGAGCGAAATACTTCAACAAACTTTATGTACACTTTTTAGATATCTTTCTTTCGTTTAAGAGTTATTTCAAAAATGACCCGTTTAAATGGGACACTCTGTATATTACAGTTCGAAAAACTAGAGATTATGAAACTATGTAAATTGGAATAAGAGAAAATCATGTGAAAGTCAGATGATAAGTGATTATAGCCCAATATCGGGAGGACATTGAATATATATATGCGCAAAATAATAGAGGCATATCAAAAATGGGGTATCAAGATAAAATAGCGAAAACTGAGTATATGTCGACAACAAGCGGCATGGAACAACAGCCCATGGACCCTATAAAAGTAAACTGGCCCTCCTTATCCCCATTGAAACGACCATTTAGAATTAGAAGTTCATAATCGTCACAAAGTTCGAGCAACCTCGAACCGTTACTGTTGAGTAATTTATCTTTAGAGTGCCTAACAGGAGAGAATTTAGGATTATTGAAGAACATCCTCAGGGAGGTACTGTGAGTCACTTACTCGGACATTACAATCGCCAAGAACCAACAGATTGCGATAATCATTACACTGACAAGCATACAATAATTCCTGTAGCGACGAGAATTCCTGATCCCACTTTGGGGAATTTAGATATACAAGAACCACGTAAGTCGCCATAGTATCTATAATTATATGGATTATAGGCTGGTTACTGATATAGGAAAAGGAAATTGAATGACACGAACGTTTTATTCCTAACAATTTACCCCCATTGGCTCTTCCAAATTTCGACTCCTTTCTAACTGGCACCCTCAATATATCAAATTCTGGAAAACAGTTCTTAAAAAAAATTAAAAGAATCTTCTACAACAAATGTTTCCAGCAATATAAAAATATATTTTTTAATAAATTTTAGAAATTTACTTTAGATCTTAGACCTGAAATATTATAACAAATTATAGAAACATGAGGAGAAAGATTATCGAAATTCGAGAAGTTACTGCAGACGGCTGGAATTCCTCAAGAAAATTTCTTAGCACCGATGGGGGCATCTGTTAGTAGCAGAGACACTTGAACGAGGAAAACCTTTTCTAAGTACGTCAATAAAGGTGGTCATGTCTTCGCCCACCAGATTACTGAAAGTTGAAATTCCACATATCTCCCCTAATTGAAGACCATCTTGACTGGACCAAGTAAACTTGTGACCCTCAATTAACAAAACATTTGCCTGAGTTCACGTTTATACGACTGTTAATCCTAAAGAATTCATTTTTTAACTGAATTAGTTTTGCTCATTTCTTTCTTGTAACTTCTGGAAGATTCTGGTGCACTATAAAACCTGTACCTTTTAGAATTTTCGACCATTTAAGAATTGAAATTCTATCATGTGGGCGAGAGAAGGTAACAAGAAGAGGTCTATCAGGTTTTTCTCGGGGTCCTAGAGGGGTGGCATCAGGGCTCGCTCTAGGGGCGGGCAACCCGGACATTTGTCCGGGGCGCCATTTTGGCGGTGACTGTGAGAAAAATATTGATGTTTTAAATCAAAACATTTGTGACAGAAAATTTGACATGCCGATTTTTCGTTCGCTAAAAATCTACAATGCGTAGTATACGTATTTATATTGTTCAAGTCTAAAAGCTAAAAATATTTGCAATGTTACTGAAAAATTATCGCAGAATTTGTGAACGACGGTGCTTGAACAGAGTAGCATTAGCACGCGAGCAAAGCGCGCTGCTTCAGCTTGTGTTTGAACATGCATTACCTCTAACCGTAAGCGTTTTCTTGCTAATACGTCGGTAGTGATCACAAGTGGAAGTATAAATTTACTTCATCGCAATTTCTTAATTTTTAAAGGTAAGTACATTTATAATTAAGCTGTTGTTTAGTTTGCTAGATGATCGTTTATCGTAAATTTATTATCGAATCGAAGCAATGAAAGCGTTTTCCAATAAAAGAAATATTTAATTCATCCAAAAAAGGTGTTTATTGAATCAATAAAATATTGTATCAAATTTGAATGTATTCTATAGATATAACTATTTATATTTTTCTAAACAATGTAAACTATAACGCATGTTATATTGTTGAATTAAAACAACACCTAGAAAGAGACTAAGACAACATGAACTAGACATAGCTAACAAAAAAATTGACAGCACAGCCCTCACAAAACATGCACTCTCCCTTGCCCACTTCTTTGATTTCCGAAATGCTTCTGTCCTAACCACCCATTCCAACCACCTGAAGGATTTCTTTCTGAATCCATCCACATTAACCTCAATGCTAACTCCATCAACTAAAAAAAAAGACAAAGTCTTACAACATTTTCCGCTTCCTCAAAAAAGATCCCCCCCCCCACCAAATTACACACACTTTGTATACTTTCCTCCCATTTTCTAGTTTATTTATATTCATTTATTTCTCTTATAATTACTAATTGATTGGTTTTTCATTTCTACCACTCTTCACATTTCCCAGCTTGGAAAAATTTCCCCTCTCTGTTTTCTTTGCAAGCATACCTTACTCTGCAACCAAACAAACACCTCCTCCAACACTGAACTCTCCATTCTTCCTTGACAGGTATTATACCTTTTTAATTTGTTTAACCTTTGAATGTTTAAATTTGATCATACAATTTTCTGGTGTGTGTGTGTGTGTGTATGTATGTTGTATGTGAACAGCATAGCTCAAAAACGAAAAACCATAGAAAGTAGAAACTTGATATTACGTTTAGGTATCACCATGGGATCTGACACTACGTTATCTGTCAAAATTCCTCAACCGGAAGTACCACTTTACTAGGTAGATTTTTTACTTTTTTGCGATTTTCTCAAAAATGGCTCCGACGATTTTCTTTAAACTTGAAATATCAACCACATATTTAAAGAGCTACAACTTTTATTTGAAACATTTTTCCGGGAAAATGCAATGAAGGGCACTTTTGGGAGAGGGGTGGAGTTAGGTTTCCATGTAAAGTGCTATTTCAGTTTATTAGACAATTCTGTCATCTAAATAATGTTATTTGGAATAAATATGTTGTTGAAATTCCGAGTTTGAAAAAAATTGGATAACCGGAAGTGAGTTTACTTTACCACTTTATTAAATGGTTTATTCTCTTTTTCGCAATTTTCTCAAAAAAGGCTTCGACGATTTTGTTTGAAACTTCATATTAATTAAAACATGAAAAGATCTACAACTTTTATTTGAACAACCTTTCTCGGAACAATTCTTTTAAGGACCTTTTAGGGGAGGGGTGGGGTTTGTTTTTCTCTAAAGTGCTATCATAGTTGATTATACAATTCTATCATCCAAACATAATTAATTAGAAATAAATAGATGGCTGAAATTCAGTTTCAAGAAAATTAGTAAACCGGAAGGGCGCTTTTACTGAACAGTTTTTTCAGTTTTCGACGAATTTCATTCAAATTTGGTACACAAACTATGAAATTTGTCCATTATAATTTTGAGAACTGGAGTAAGAGAAAGTTGTGTGAGTGTTTCACACCAGATTTTTTTAATTTTATTAATGCTTATGATGTAGTTACAATCTCTGAAACTTTTGTGGCTGTGAAAAAGATGTTAAAATTTGTTCTAATTATTTTCAGAATTTTAAACTTTTGTTTGTTCCGGCATTGCGTTCATCAAATTATGGGCGTGCGAAGGGCGGTTTACTTTTAGCTTGTAAATTAGATTTATTAATAAAAGAATCTGCAGTTTCATAAGGTTGGTCAATTTTGATTTAATTGAAATCAATATTTGTGACGGATGTAAAATAAATTTACTGCCATTGTATATTGGTCCTGGAAATTGGGTGGAAAGTTTTAATGTTCTATCCGACTTTGTTGTCACATATAATCATTTACAGTACTTACTGCTCGGAGATTGGAATGGCAGACTAGCCGCGGAACAGTATATTGATGCTGATATAGACCTTGGAGTTTGTTCAGTAGAAAGAAAATCCAAAGATACAACCATTAACTGTGAAGGGAAACAGATTTTAGGGTTGCCTCGATTTTAGGGTGAGCCTGTGAGGTGCAGGGGCTTATTGTTCTGAATGGAAGAACGCCTGGTGATGAACAGGGACAATTTACTTACATTTCTCCTCGTGGAAGTTCTGCTATCGACTTGGTTGAAGTATCTATAGACTCGTTAAGATTAGTTGAAGATTTTTGTGTAAAGAGTGTTTTTTGGTCGGACCATATGGCAAGAGAAGTAAAGTTACACCTGTACCTAGAGAAAAAGGATGTTATAAGTTTGCCAATGCGTCCTAGATTAAAATGGAGGCCTTTATATTCTCAACAATATAGGACTAGATTGGAGGAATCAATCCAAAATAAATGTGACTTGAAGGGGGATTTACACTTAAAGATATAATAAGAAGATGCTCTGGTGCATATAATAATAAAAAACAACCGTTTGAAGCGAGGCAACCCTGGTTTGACTTTCAGTGTTTGAATCTTCGAGCTAGAGTTTATAAATTGCTTAATTTATTCCGCACAACCAATTCTGATAGAGTTAGGAAAAAATACTGTTTTAAAAGAAATTCATTTAAAAGGTTATGTGAATTAAAACGAAAAAAATATTATCTGGATGCTGCGGAATCTCTTGGAAAGGCTAGGGATAGTTCTGCATTTTTTGTCAGAAGTAAATCAATTTAAAAGGAAAGGTTTGAAATGTGGTGTAAATATAAATATGGAAGATTGGGTTGCTTATTTTCATCAGTTGTACAATCCTTTACAGGAATTTTCTTTAATGCAGTGTGACATGACGTCATATTGTGTATAAATAACTGTAGCGTAATATTGTGTATAACTGTAGCGAATATAGTAAGTATAGCACACACACACACACCTACAGCAACCTAAGAAGCGAGAGGAGTGGGGCTACCTGGACAGCGGGGACTTGAGGAGAGTGGGGAGGAGAGAGCGGCATTCTGTGTTGAGTGAGAGCACGAGGTGCTTCAGGCCGGCCGGCGCTAAGGAATAAGTTATATGTTGACTGATGATCACTTCAACTAAAAGGGACTTATTCAACTCAAGTAAAACCCCATTAAGCGAACGTACTTCTGCAGTGGACCTCATCAACGAACACTACAGGTGAATGTTGGCAACATTTTATGTAAAACTGCCCTAACTCAATTGTGGCTCCTGGACTCACAAGAAAACCCCAATCCCACATCTATCGGTGTTGTATATATATATATATGTTAGAGACATTTGCAGTACCAGTTGATTATTGTTTTGTTTATTTTTTTTTGTATTATCTTAGTTCGCGTATTCTGTACGCAGTAGTATTTATGTTCACTCTAAGAGGCCTCCATATAAGTTTTCTTAATTAGAATGTTAAGTAGTATATTCAGGGAAATTATTATTGTTATTTGATAACAGTAAGATTAAAAGAAATTGAGTGTCACTAAATCAATGAAGGGTTATAACTAATCACTCTCTGCGCCCCGTCCTCTCCTGTCCCATCCGCTTAACTGCTCCATCGCTCCTGATGTTAGGTATGCTGAAAACTGATGTACTGACATTGTTTTGGATAGACCCTTTTAGCACTGAAGATTTGGAAGGGGCTCTCAGTAAATGCAAAAATGGAAAAGCGCCAGGTTCTGATGGCATCCCATTTGAATTTTTTAAATATGCCCCTAGCTCTTTCCATGAATTGTTGTTATCTAGAATTAACGCTTTGTTTGATAGTGGGCTTGTAACCGATAACTTTAACAACGCCGTAGTTCTACCTCTTCATAAAAAGGGCTGCCTGCAAGATGTCAGTAATTATAGAGGAATAGTTCTGCAGGATACTTTAAAAAAAATATATACAAGTATGTTAGATGAACGTTTGGGGAAGTGGTTACATGAAAAGCAAGTAATGTGTGATGAACACGCCGGTTTTAGAAGGGGCCATAGTACTGTAGATAATTTATTTATATAGGCAAATGCCATCCAACTGAAGTGGAATGAGGGATTCAAGAAGATCTACTGCTTCTTCATTGATTTTAAGTCAGCATTTGACTCTGTTGATAGAAATTCTCTGTTCTATAAGCTATCTTCTTTAGGACTTTCCACAAAATTTGTTCAAGCAATAAGAAGTCTTTATTTAGGAACCAAATTATCAGTGTGGGGAAGTGAAGGTTGTTCTCCCCAGTTTGATACCGTATCAGGAGTCCAACAAGGATGTAATTTGAGCCCTTTACTCTTCACAATATATATAAATGACCTTAAAGATCATCTGAGTGGTGGGATCAGAATAAAAGGTTATAATTTGAAACTTTTATTATATGCAGATGACATTGTTTTTTTCGCCGATAGCCCAGAAAGTTTACAGCGTATGATGGATGAACTAGAGGTCTACTCGCAGACATGGAGTCTGAGTGTGAACCTGAGTAAATCAAAAGTGATGATATTTAGAAGGAGTTTGGGTAGACACAGCAGCAGGGAAGCATGGAAATTTAGAGAGGAAGAGGTTGAGATAGTCAATACTTATAAGTATTTGGGAATTGAGTTGTGTCCTTCTTTATCTCTGAATCAATACTGGTCAGGAAGGGTTCGCCATCCTTTATTGGTATGAATTGCGTCTGGTCTAGCCTCATTTTGAACAGACTTGTTCCACTTAACGCCAAAATTGCCGTTTTCAAATCTGTGTGCCACTCAATACTTTCTTACGGTTGCCAAGTGTGGGGCTTTTTGGCAGCTGATAAAATTGAAAAAGTGCAAAGGGCCTTCTTTAAAAAGCTTTTTAAGCTGCCAAACAATACCCCTAATTATTTTTTATACATTGAAACAGGCTGTTCTCCCATTCATGTGTTCATTTTCCTTTTGCACATCAAGTTTGTAATACAAATTTTAAGAGGGTGATTTTTCTAGATTAATACATTTGATAACTTCCGAAATAATTAGAAAAAACATACTTTGGTGTAAAGATTGGGTAACTTGGAGCAAGAAATTAAATTTCCTTAGTGGTAATTCGGTGAAGATCGGCGAGTGGAAAAACAAACTAAAAGATTTTGAACAAGGCTTGATCTGCCATTACCAAGCAGAATACAGAAGGAGAGCTTTGCAGGGTCATTTCCACCCAATTTACAGGCAACTTTCATTCCAGGTCAACTACAATGCTATTTCTGACATAAATTATGTTAGTCTAATGATGAAATTAAGAGGTGAGCTTTTAAATTTGAATTTTAAACACCTTATATTCAAGGGAAAATATACCTTTGTTCAATTTGCAATTTGAAAGAAGTAGAGGACGTGTTTCTCTTCCTTAGCCGGGGTCCTATTTTCAGCTATATCCGCAAAAAGTATTTTAATTTAGAATCTCTAACGGATGGGGCTATGTTAACTTTACTTAATGGTTCTGATTGGACAGGCCTTATAAATTATAGTAAACATGCCTTATCTTACAGAAAATTTCTTGTTGACTAATTTAATTATTAATCTATACTTTCACTTTACCTTTTTTATCTTAAGAAAAATTATTTTAAGTTTCAGTTAAAATGTGTTGTAAAATTTTAAGTTTATTTTTTCTAATTTGCACTTTTATATACTTTTTTATTACCTTAATTTTTATTTTTAAAAGACCTTCGTAATACTTAAGTTCACAAACCTGTGCTCTTGACAGACGGCCTTTGCCATTGTCACTAAATACGTCCGTCAAGTTGGACTGGCCACCATCGAATTTTAAAAAGATTTTTTGCACATCGTTAGTGCCGCGTTTGTGCCGGCGATCTGCAAAATTTCAGCGTTTGTGCCGTATGATTAGCAGAGTTATTAAAGAAAGAATGTGGCCAGCCCAACTTGACGTCAAGTTAGACTGGCCACCAATTTCTATTTGACTTTTGAAAATTCTTTTTTTACCAATCGTTAGTGCTGCGTTTGTGCCGGCGATTCACCAAATTTCATCGTTTGTGCCGTAAAATTGAAAAAGTTATTAAACAAATAAAGTGGCCAGTCCAACTTGACGTCAAGTTAGACTGGCCACAAAATTTCTATTCACTTTTTTCAACTTTTCTTTTTGCTAATCGTTAGTGCTGCGTTTGTGCCGGCGATTCACCAAATTTCATCGTTTGTGCCTTAAAATTGACAAAGATAATAAGAAAAAAAAGTGGCCAGTACAACTTGACGTCAAGTTAGACTGGCCACAAAATTTCTATTCACTTTTTTAAACTTTTCTCTTTGCCAATCGTTAGTGCTGCGTTTGTGCCGGCGATTCACCAAATTTCATCGTTTGTGCCATAAAATTGACAAAGATATAAAGGAAAAAATGTGGCCAGTCCAACTTGACGTCAAGTTAGACTGGCCACAAAATTTCTATTCACTTTTTTAAACTTTTCTCTTTGCCAATCGTTAGTGCTGCGTTTGTGCCGGCGATTCACCAAATTTCATCGTTTGTGCCTTAAAATTGACAAAGATATTAAGGAAAAAAAGTGGCCAGTACAACTTGACGTCAAGTTAGACTGGCCACAAACTTTATTTTCACTTTTTTCAATTTTTCTTTTTACCAATCGTTAGTGCTACATTTGTGCCGGCGATTCACCAAATTTCAACGTTTGTGCCGTAAAATTGACAAAGATATTGACGAAAAACTGTTCGTCGTACTTGGAAACCGAAGGCCATGGCTGCGGGTAATATTTGAAAGTGTGCGCGTTCTCCACTGACCACCAACGGCCCTTATCAGGGCCACCAACTAAAATGTACTGGCGTTCGATATCTAATCAAAATTCCGGAATTTTTTCTTCGCTAATCTTAAGTGATTCATTTGTGCCAGCGATCCACCAAATTTCAGCGTTTGTGCTGCAAAATTGACAAAGTTATTGAGGCGTCAAGTTAGACTGGCCACAAAATTTCTATTCACTTTTTTAAACTTTTCTCATTGCCAATCGTTAGTGCTGCGTTTGTGCCGGCGATTCACCAAATTTCATCGTTTGTGCCATAAAATTGACAAAGATATCAAGAAAAAAAAGTGGCCAGTCCAACTTGACGTCAAGTTAGACTGGCCACCAATTTCTATTCACTTTTTTAAACTTTTCTCTTTGCCAATCGTTAGTGCTGCGTTTGTGCCGGCGATTCACCAAATTTCAACGTTTGTGCCGTAAAATTGACAAAGATATTGACGAAAAACTGTTCGTCGTACTTGGAAACCAAAGGCCATGGCTGCGAGTAACATTTGAATGTGCGCGTGCTCCACTGACCGCCAACGGCCCTTATCAGGGCCAGCAACTAAAATGTACTGTCCCTCGATTTCTAATCAAAATTCTGGAATTTTTTCTTCGCTATTCTTAAGTGATTCATTTGTGCCAGTGACCCACCAAATTTCAGCGTTTGAGCTGCAAAATTGACAAAGTTATTGAGGCGTCAATTTAGACTGGCCACCAATTTCTATTCACTTTTTTAAACTTTTCTCTTTCCCAATCGTTAGTGCCTCGTTTGTGCCGGCGATTCACCAAATTTCAACGTTTGTGCCGTAAAATTGACAAAGATATTGACGAAAAACTGTTCGTCGTACTTGAAAACCAAAGGCCATGGCTGCGAGTAACATTTGAATGTGCGCGTGCTCCACTGACCGCCAACGGCCCTTATCAGGGCCAGCAACTAAAGTGTACTGGCCCTCGATTTCTAATCAAAATTCTGCAATTTTTTCTTCGCTATTCTTAAGTGATTCATTTGTGCCAGCGACCCACCAAATTTCACCGTTTGTGCTGCAAAATTGACAAAGTTATTGAGGCGTCAAGTTAGACTGGCCACCAATTTCTATTCACTTTTTTAAACTTTTCTCTTTGCCAATCGTTAGTGCTGCGTTTGTGCCGGCGATTCACCAAATTTCAACGTTTGTGCCGTAAAATTGACACAGATATTGACGAAAAACTGTTCGTCGTACTTGAAAACCAAAGGCCATGGCTGCGAGTAACATTTGAATGTGCG
This sequence comes from Triatoma infestans, assembly GCA_011037195.1. Classification (NCBI taxonomy): domain Eukaryota; kingdom Metazoa; phylum Arthropoda; class Insecta; order Hemiptera; family Reduviidae; genus Triatoma; species Triatoma infestans. The sequence goes on along the minus strand of JAAEAF010006249.1, from coordinate 678 downwards.
CGTGCTCCACTGACCGCCAACGGCCCTTATCAGGGCCAGCAACTAAAATGTACTGGCCCTCGATTTCTAATCAAAATTCTGGAATTTTTTCTTCGCTATTCTTAAGTGTTTCATTTGTGCCAGCGACCCACCAAATTTCAGCGTTTGTGCTGCAAAATTGACAAAGTTATTGAGGCGTCAAGTTAGACTGGCCACAAATTTTCTATTCACTTTTTTAAACTTTTCTCTTTGCCAATCGTTAGTGCTGCGTTTGTGCCGGCGATTCACCAAATTTCAACGTTTGTGCCGTAAAATTGACAAAGATATTGACGAAAAACTGTTCGTCGTACTTGAAAACCAAAGGCCATGGCTGCGAGTAACATTTGAATGAGCGCGTGCTCCACTGACCGCCAACGGCCCTTATCAGGGCCAGCAACTAAAATGTACTGGCCCTCGATTTCTAATCAAAATTCTGGAATTTTTTCTTCGCTATTCTTAAGTGATTCATTTGTGCCAGCGACCCACCAAATTTCAGCGTTTGTGCTGCAAAATTGACAAAGTTATTGAGGCGTCAAGTTAGGCTGGCCACCAATTTCTATTCACTTTTTTAAACTTTTCTCTTTGCCAATCGTTAGTGCTGCGTTTGTGCCGGCGATTCACCAAATTTCATCGTTTGTGCCATAAAATTGACAAAGATAT
>JAAEAF010006248.1:0-50088 GCA_011037195.1 Triatoma infestans | reverse complement strand
CAACGAAATATCCACACTCTCCCTCGTCGACAGGATCGATGATATAAGAGGGGAGGTGTGGTGTTATGTTCAATAACCTTACGCTCCACTACGCCTTGGTGGGTAAGGCATTGAGTTGGATGCATAAAGGTTGAACATGTGCCATTCCAGCTCGTGTGGACCAGGTTTGTGAAGGAACCTCAACTCTGCGCTAATAACCTCGGAAGTTGATGCGCCCGGAAATAAAAAAAATAAATAAAGTGCCACTTCCTGTAAACCTTCCTGTAATTTTCTTGAAATTTGGAATTTTAGCCATAAATTTAATGCATCTTCTTATTACTAATAATAATGTATTTATGTAAAAAAATTTACATACTAAATGCATGGGTTTAGAAAATAAAATAAAAATAACATTTACATGCTACACAAAATAAAGAGATATAGTCATAATCGTTATTCTGAGAGATTATAATTGGGCGAGATAAAGACGACGATGAGGTTTATATACAAGTCATCATCTAAAATGATGATATGAGACGAAGTTTCCATTTCTCTTAGATAACATATTGTACAAATTTCCTCTGTATTTATAATAATATTTATTACCATCACGAAATGGTTTTTAATATTTTGCTTATTGGGTAACCTTAATTGGTTATAAGATTCTCTGTTTTTTACTTTCTCCTACTCCTAGTAAGAGGAACTATTGTAATCGTGTCAAATTTTCGATATTGTGGAGGTGGTGTGTTTTCACCGTGCAATATCCGTTTGGAGGTCCCCTGAGTACCACAAAAAAAGTGGTTGTTTAACAAATGCGTCTGTGTGTGTGTATGTATGTACAGCATAGCCTTCAAAAAAAGCGAAAAATCGTAGAGTTTCAAACTTGATAATTACGTAGGTATCAACCATGGGATCTGGACGGTGCGTATGTGTAATATTCCTCACCCTGAAATAACAATTTACTGTTTTTTTTTTTACGTTTTTGCGCTTTTTTCAAAATGGCTTCCGACCCGATTTTCTTTAAACTTGTACACCAAACTAAACATACAAGAGCTCTACTTTATTTGAAAACATTCTCCAGAAAAATTCATTTAAGGGCACTTCTGGGGGTGGGGAGGGGTTAGGTTTTCTTCTTAACTGCTATTTCAGTTTATTAGACAATTCTGTCATCTAAATAATGTTAATTAGAATTAAATATGTTGTTGAAATTCCGAGTTTGAAAAAAATCAGATAACCGGAAGTGCGTTTGTTTTGACACTTTACTAAATGATTCTTTCATTTTTTTCGCGATTTTCTCAAAAATGGCTCCGACGATTTTCTTGAAACTTCGTATACAAAATAAAAATGCAAAGATCTACATCTTTTATTTAACACATTTCTCTGGAAAAATTCATGTAAGGGCAGTTTTAGGGGAGGGGTGGGGTTGCAGCTTCCCCTAAAGTGGTATCATAGTTGATTATACAATTCTATCATCCAAACAAAATTAATTAGAAATAAACAGATGGCCAAAATTCCAAGTTTTAAGAAAATTGTAAGCCGGAAGTGCGCTTATACTGAACAGCTTTTTCAGTTTTCGACGAATTTCGTTATATTTGGTACACAAACTATAACATTTGTCAATTATAATTTTGAGAACAGGAGTAAGAGAAAGTTGTGTGAGTGTTTCACATCAGATTTTTTTTAATAAAAATGTTTGAATTTAAATAATACTCTTCACAACCAAAGAAACTAATGCATCTAAATAAGGTGCTAAAAAATTATCTTCATATTATATGTGTGTGATTGAATCATACATTATACTAAAGTGATACTTTAAAGGTAAGTATAGCGTTCCTCCCACAGAACCCCATTCCAAAAAAAACAACTTTCCTGGGTAAATGCTTCAAATAAAAGTGATAAGCATTTATGTATATATATATGCTATATAAGTTTAAAGAAATTCGTTTAAGCATTATTCAAGTAAATTGCGTAAGACCGAACAAAAAGGCTAAGTTGCATTTCCGGTTATTGGATATTGACCAAACTTGTCACGTGCGAGGTGATTCCTAACCGGAAAATCAAGTTTGACCTTCCTGTGTTTTTTTTTCTCGTTTTAAGAGATATTTTGTTCACACACACACACACACACATATTTGTTAAAACTTTTTTATTCTTGTTAGGAAACCTCTAAACATGGATCTCCGGCGAAAGCATAATTACGAAAATTTCACGATCACTACATACTCTTTCTTTGTTTTCTTTTTTTGAAGGGAGGGCCAATGCACAGCGACCTTTCGATCTATTGTGCTATGCTCCCTGGGTGCCGCAGGTTATTGCTCACAGCACTCGAACAGATGTCCTTTGAACATCCATTGTACAAAATCTCCATAGGTTGAGATTCCTGAGGGTATCCCAATACCCTGACGGCTCTAGAGAGGATATCCCCCTCCTCCACCTGGTAGCTAACCAGATTCTTGAACCTTCTCTGAGTGGCAGCCTCGCAGTCAGTTAGGAGATGTAATGGTGTTTCCTCCAACTCCCCACAGAATCTGCATGAGCTGTCACTTACCAAACCCAGCTTCACCAGGTGTCCACTATGTCGGCAAAGCCCCGTGAGAAAACCCATAAGAAAGCGGAGCTTGTTGTTACTCATGCTGATGCAGGCCTCCGATCTCCGTTGGTTATAATTTCTCAGGCAGGTCTTGGCCTGCCCCAAAACTGGGGAAGGAGTACCAGAGTTGAGTTCTCCTCGCCTCCTCCTCCTCCTCCTTTCTAAGTTCCTCCAACAAAACTGGTCGCTAATCCCACAAAAAAGGTTCCGGCCCTAAAAGCGGGGTCGTATCTTGGCCAGGGCGTCGGCCATCTCATTCCCTTCAAGCCAACAAGCCCCGGCACCCTCCAAAGGGTAACTTTATTCCTCCTGCCTAGGTTATTGAGTTTACCTAGGCATTCCCAGACCATTTTAGAGCTGCTAACTGATGCACTCAGTGCTCTAATGGCTGCTTGACTATCGGAAAGGATTATAATCTCCTGATTCCTATACCCTATCGAGGTTAAATTGAACGCATCTTCCAATAGCGTACGAGAGTATATCTCCGCCTGGAAGATGCTGGGAAATTTACCCATGGGTTCCGAGTGTTTGATCCTTGCACCAACCACCCCCGGCCCAGTCCCCTCGAGGGTCGTAGACCCATCAGTATACCATGTAATGAGCATGTTCCTTATTGCCCAACAGAGCGGATCCTTCGCTTCACCCACTTTAGGTGCCCAGCTTCAGAGAGAAATTTTTAATGCAGCTGTATTTCTTTAATCATGCCATCTCTAGGGAGGTGCAAAGATGAAAATAACCTAGCCCTAACCTAGGCTCCCCTTTCCCCCTGCACCACCCTTAGAGATCCTGAGGAGAGCTCCTTTCGGCCCTTTCCACCACCAGATGCAGAGGTGATAGATTGAGGATAACCTCAATCCCAGCGGTACTCTTTCTTACACAAAAATATAAAAAAATAAAAAACGCAAATACATACGACTATGTTTTATATATATATATAATTTTAAATAGTGACCATTGTAGAAAAATAATTTATGATTCATTTTGGTTATAAAAAAAAACATTATTTATTTCTAAATATGCTTGATTCTACATTATATCACGTTTAGGAAGTAATAAATTGTCAATAGTACACAAAAAATGTCAGAAGTAACATTGCTTTAAGTGAACGTGCTTGGAATGTTGATGAAACTACTGCAGGAAAGGTTTTTGAATATGTCATTCTGGTGTGTTTAAAATGTATGTATTGCAGCAAGGCAATAATATAAAAAACTATTTTATACATTGATTTGGAAATTTTAAAAAATTTTATTAATCATATAGTTGTTAGTATTGCATTAACATATTACTTACTAATTATAATGTTTGTGTTTGACAAGCTTTTTTTTTAAAAAAAAAACAGAACAAGTCAATATTTATGGAAATATATGTCAGTACCACACATATTAGAGAACGTCTTTTGCTCTGGAATTTTTAATAAACATATAGTCGTCTCCCCTTAAGTATATAGATGGTGGGGAGCCGTCTATAATATACGTTAGTTTTAGGATCAGTTAATGAATTTATCTGTTTAAATTAAGTAAGGCATATAGCAGACCGCATAGCAGCCACGCTGCCGTCTAGCCCAGAAATATTAGTTGGGCAATTTTTTAAGTCTTAACTCCCGCAAAATCCTACTAAAATTTAATTTTCTAGAAGCAAAAGATTCAAATAAATAAAAAGATTTACAGTTTTCAGAGATATTTTCCGTGATAGCCTGCTTCATTTTATGGTCATCGACCGGTTTCGGGCGTTTGCCCATCATCAGGATGTTTTTTTGGAACAGTGTAATAACATAGACTTGCACAGAGCAAATATAGTGATTCACTCTTCGCAGTCTATGTTATTACACCGTTCAAAAAAAAAAAATCCTGATGATGGGCAAACGCCCGAAACCGGTCGATGACTACAAAATGAAGCAGGCTATCACGGAAAAATGTCTCTGATGCTTTGAACCAACCACCACAAAAATTTATAGATTTATTATATTTCTACAGTTAGCACTCCAAGTTTAAAGAAAATCATTAGGACAGTTCCCGTGAAAATTCCCCCCCCAAAAAAAGTTGGAAACCTAAATAAAGTTTCGGTTAACCGATATTTTTCAAACACGGAATTCTATCAATGCATTAAAATCTAACTTAATATTATATAACTAGTAGGACCATAATTGTACTGAAGTGGTACTTTAGAGGAGAGTTTCGAATAGAACAAAAATCCCCCCCCCCTAATCAATTTTGCTCAAAAAAAAAATGTTTTTAATAAAAGTGATAGGCATTTATGTGTGAAGAAAATTATTTTTTGAGAAAATCTGGAAAAACTGAAAAAAAAAAAAATACATTTTGTAAAGCATTTCTGATTAATGGATTTTGCCAAACATTCGTGGTCAGATGTGGTGATGATATCATCATCATTATCCAGAGCTCAACAATCCATTACCGGATCCTAGCTGCCTCAAGAATCGCCCTCCAATCCTCTCTATCCTGGGCGACCACCCACTAATTCCTAATACCCAGGGATCTGGCGTCACCACTCACACCATCCAGCCATTTCACAGTGGGCTTCCCACTTTCCTTTTGGCCATCTTCCCACTTCCTTCCGACTGGTTCTACGCTAAAGAGCTTCTTTGAGAGGGAGATCTCATCCACCCGTAAAACATGGCCCGCCCATCTCAGTATTGCTAAGCTAATACATTTCACCACATCCGGCTCTTTATATAAGCTGACCAGCTCGTGGTTGCGCCTTATACTCCACTCATTGTTCTCTTTGACAGGTCCATATATCTTCCGGTGCACTTTTCTCTCAAAAACTAATAGTTTTCCTATCCATGGCTTTAGTCAGTGACCACTTTTCTGACCCATATGTCAGGACAGGTCGTATGAGAACTTTGTAGAGAAGCAGCTTTGTAGATCGCGGTAGCAAACGGCTCTTCATATATTTCAAGAACCCATAGTAGCACTTATTCGTTGCTATCAGCCTCTGCGTTATCTCCTGGTGTATGTCCATTATCTGCCGTTACCGCTGATCCTAAATATTTAAACGCTTTTACTTTCTCAAAGTTTTACCTACCTACTTGAATAGTTGGGCCAGTCACACGGTTATCGGTAGTCATGTACTTAGTTTTTTCTTGGTTGACCTCAAGTCCCATCTTCATTGCTGTTACGTCTAGCGAGGTGAAGACATCTAAACAGAAAATGCGATTTTTCGTTTTTAAGATTTTTGTTCAAACACTCAGATATTTCAGCACATTTACAAACACTTTGATGTTGTACTGATTTATTCAAACGAGCCAAAATTGCTACGTCATTTTTTTCTTTTTTTTTAATTTATGTAGAAAACATTTTTACTTAGAATATAGATTCTAGTTCCATGACCCCGACTCTCCTCCAAAAGTGCCCTTAAATGAATTTTCCAGGAGAAATATTTCAAATAAAAATTGCAGCTCCTTGTATGTACAGTTGAAGCACCAAGTTTTAAGAAAATCGTTGGAGCCGTTTTTGAGAAAATTACAGAAAACTGATTAAAAAAAAAACCATTCAGTAAAGTGGCCCTTCCGGTTGTTGGATTTTGCCCGAAATCTTCGAGTCTGATGCAGTGGTAGGACCTAAACGGAAGACACACGAAACGGAAGTTTGAGCTTCCTGCAACTTTTCTTTTTGGAGATATTCTTTTCACACACACACCATTTTCTAAAAGCCACTTTCTTGGACTCAGGGGACTACAAAACGTGCATTTCCGGTGAAAACTTGATTTCGAAAATCTGGCACGATCGCCAATACTTTCTCTTACTATTTATTAGTAAGAGAAAGTAATATTATAATTAATAATTATTTATTAATTATAAATATTATAAATTAAACAAAAATATTACAAAAAATGACAAAGATAAACTTAGGCGTCAACTTGCCATAAGTAAAGGAAAGTAGGTTTCTGAGCTTACGATGTAAAAACCTTCCAATTCTTTAGAATGTTTATTTGACGCTCATAAAGTTACTTAGTTTTAAAAAATAATATTTTTTTTTTAATAATGCTATTTTTTCATAATATAATTTTTGTTTTAGTGCTAAAAACTCAATGACGTTTAATTCCATTCCATTCTATAAATCTAACTATTCTATACGTGCTTCTTTAACATAAATATAGCGTAATATCTATAAACTTCCGTTATTTTCCAAGTTACTCACGTCTCAGTGGAACTATAATATAGTGTGTATCCAAAATCATTAACATAGCAGTCAACGTGTTTAAAAAAAAAATTTTTTTCGAACCCAGGGAACCTGGAAAACATTTATTCCAGTGAAAAAATTATGTACGATTGTAATACTTTTTCTTATCAACATCATTTTTAATTTCTCATGATTCAAAATTTGAAAGAATTACCATTAAAATTAATAATTATATAATGCCAAAAAAAAAGTTCTTTGATTAATTAACTGAAGCAATTTTTTCTTGCAATTGCTTTTAATTAAATTTTAATATTCGATTTATTTATTTTTTTTTAAATAAATGCCCTCAATGCATTTAGGAATAATTACAATGAGAAAAGAAACATTCCAAATTATTGATAAGGCCGTGGAAGAAATAGGAAAACAAAAAAAAACAAAAAAAAAAAAAACAAGAGTTTAATCTCCTTTTTGCATGGGTGTAACCAAATTTAAACAAGGTCGTTTCCTAGTGAACTCACTTTTGAGTAGTATCTGATGGACAGATTGAAAATAGTCCTACACTTTAACGCCCACGAAATATCAATATTATAATCTAAACTCACTTTCTATTGAATCAAAAATAAAATTGCCTTAAGTTATATTCTTTCTGCACTTTATAACGGATTTTTTTTTTTTGTCCTTATAATTCTAATCTAGTTTTTTATTTTTTATTATTTTTTTTTTTTGTAAATTTTTTGAAATAAATATAAATTATGTCTTCCTGTTTTTATTATTATTATTATTTTTTTACTTTTTCTTATTCATATTTTGTCTTTGCAAATTTACTAATATGAATTGATTAATTTACTAATATTAATATTCCTTTTAGCAATAATTACATCCATAATATTGTTTATGGGTTAATTGTTGGCCTACCAACTGCGAATTTAGTTAATTTTTTTTGCTTTTCAGTTTTATGCGCTTTTCTCGAAAACAGCTTCAACGATTTTCTTTCAAACTTCGTACACAGTTTGAACACATAAATACATGATACTTTTAGTTGAAACATTTTCCAGGAAAAATTGATTTATGGGGGGGGTTCTAAAGGAACCGTAGCGTTACAAAGCTTGCCTCTAAAGTATAATAAATTATTTCCATTTTTCTAATTGTTCTAAAAATTTTGGAATTAATTTAATGAAACATTTTTTTTCTATAAAGCGTCAAGTAAAATTAAAGAAAATGAAAATTGAAAAAGAAATTATAATTTTTATTATAAAATATAAAAATAGGATAATATATAAGATAAGAACAGAGAGTCAAGTGCATACTTTCATTGTTACTTTCATTCAAAATAAGTAGGTAACTAACTAAAGTGTTAAAGTGCCGTACAATATAAGGGGAACAGGAATGTTTTATTGAGTTGATATGTGTACAAGAAAATACAGGTTGAACGAGAGAAACTTCAATTTCTATTCTAATAACAATATACTTACTTGATTTCAAATTGCTATTATATACGTTGTAATTTAGTTTTGAGCAAAACATCTCTAACTAAGCGTTTCATTTATATATATTATATATTTTTCTTTTAAAGTTTTTATCTTTTAATTATTTAAAATATTATTTATTGAGTGGTCATTTTTATTGTTTTTCTATACCTGATTTAGACTGTTTTCTAAATCTTAAAGATGTAATCTCTCTCTTCTACATCTTTCTATTTTTACTTTCTCCTTACTTCTGGGTAAGCGGAAGTATTATAATCGTAACAAATTATCGATATCTACTTTTTACCGGAAATACACTATGAGGTTCCCCACATTCCAAAAAAAAGTGGTTTATTGAAAAGGCTATGTATGTGTTTGCGTGTGTATGTGTTTGTGTGTGTGTGTGTTTTTTTAAGTGACTCTACCAGCAGCATGAACGTCAAAAAGGGTAATGACGAATAATTTCGGCCTTTATGCAAAACAAAAATAGAAATTTTTCTAAAAAACGAAGTACAAGGCACTTAACCTAAACATAACGAATGCTGCTGAATTTAATAAATACGTAATAAAATATAAAAACAATTATAAACAAAAACAAAAAAAATCTGGTGTGAAACACTCACACAACTTTCTCTTACTCCAGTTCTCAAAATTATAATTGACAAATTTTATAGTTCGTGTACCAATTTAATGAAATTCGTCGAAAACTAAAAAAAAAAACTGTCCAATAAAAGCGCACTTCCGGTCAACTAATTTTCTTGAAACATGGAATTTTGGCCATCAATTTATTTCTAATTAATTTTTTTTGGATGATAGAATTGTATAATCAACAATGATAGCATTATTGAGAAAAAAATAACCCCTGCCCCTCCCCTGAAAGTGCCCTTAAAAGAATTTTGCCCGAGAAATGTTTTAAATACAAGATGTAGATCATTGTATGTTTAGTTTATATTGGATGTTTTAAGAAAATTGTCGGAGATATTTTTGAGAAAATCGCGAAAAAGTGAAAAAAATCATTTAGTAAAGTAGTAATGTAAACGCATTTCCGGTTATCCGATTTTTTTCAACCTCGGAATTTCAACAACATATTTAATTCTAATTAACAATATTTAGATGATAGAATTGTCTAATAAACTGAAATAGCACTTTAGATGAAAATCTAATCCCACCTCTCCCCCCCCAGAAGTGCCATTAAATGAATTTTTCCGGAGAAATGTTTCAAATAAAAGTTGTAGCTCTTTGTATGTGTAGTTGATACACCAAGTTTGAAGAAAAACATCGGAACCATTTTTGAGAAAAACGCAAAAATGTAAAAAAAAAAACAGCAAATAAAGTGGTACTTCCGGTTGAGGAATTTTGACAGATGACCTACTGTCAGATGCCATGGTGATACCTAAACGGAATATCTATCACGTTTCAACTTTCTACGGTTTTTCATTTTTGAGCTATACTGTTCACATACACACACACACACTGACCATTTGCTAAAAACCAATTTTTTTGGGACTCAGGGGACCTCAAAACGGATATTTCCGGGGAAAACTCGATATCGAAAATTTGACACGATTACAATACTTCCTCTTACTAGGAGTAAGAGAAAGTAAAAACATAAAGTAAAAAATTATTATAAATAAAATCTATTTTAAACGGCACTTTAGTAATGGAAATCTACAAAGAAAATTTTTTAACAAAAACTGACAAGGAATATCAAGGAATAACCATAAAGTTATTTTAAAAAAGCCATATATTATATAAAAAAATCATTTTTTAAAACAAAGCTTAATTATGGCTGCAAAAACATGTTAAGAAAAAAAAGAAGATAAAAAACTCTTGAAAATGACGCATAAAGATGTCGAAACGTTGATATGAAAAAGTTTCGTAAGAAAATAAAAAAAGCCAATAAGTTGTTTGCTTAATAAAAAAAACTGAGGATTAGGGGGGCAGAACCCAACAATTTGATATAAATTTGGTTTAAGCTTAGTGTGTTTAGTCTGATGATGTATTAAGAATATAGGATAAAGAAATTAAAGTTATAATTATATTTGACAATGATAATTTGTAAAAATATTGGCAGAGGATGAATAATAGCTTGTTATTAAAAATAAATATTTCACTTAAATAGCGGTTTAAAAAAAAAGAAAAGAATTAATTCGTTAATCACAGGAAATACTTAGCCGTTTTTTAATTACAAGAACAGACTAACGGACTGTTGAACACTCTGCCACATTTGTTTACAGTAAATATGAAAGAAGAAAATGTTTTTTTTTTACCTTCAACAAACATTGATATATATTTATTTGTCTTATCACATATTTATCCCACGGTTCTTAAGTATAATGCCGTCTTTTTAAATCAAACATGTTTGGGCGGACAACTATATGATATATATCTAAAAATATAATTGTAAGAGTTTATATTAAAGAAAAAAAAAAGAAAAAAAGAAAAAAAGTTATCTTTATTTAAAGCTCATTGACCTTTTAGTTGAATTCAATTAAATTTATTAAGTCATTAAATTTAAAGAAAGTCCAAGCAGACAGTTTGGTTAAATATGGTAGTGAAATATGGACTTAACCAGCGGGTTTAGTTACAGTTGTACAGTTGATTTGTCAAACCAGTAATTTTACTGCTTATTAATTTGTTTTAATATTGTACCTAATTAGGTAATATTAAAAATGATTTCTATCTCCGTTTGTTACCAGTTGAAGCTTAACAAAAAAAACAAAAAACGATTTACTTCATTGTAAATACTCTTATATAATTAATTTTTCTATAAATTGGTTAATGATATCATTTAAAAAAAAAAAAAAAATTCCCATTCAGAATATTAATTGTATAAAACAAAATTAAGATAATAAAGATAATAATTTTGATTACAAATTATATCTGAGAGAAGGGATTAGCTCAGTGGTTAGCGCACTGGACTCCCATGCTTGAGGACCTGGGTTCGACTCCAGCTATGCTGCCCTTAGATTTTTTTCTTCCTAGGAGCCCCTACAGCTCTTGCCTGTAACGAGAAAACATTTTCCTGAAGCTGCCAGTGCACTGAGAAGGGCACCAATAACCATAGATGTTGACGCGCCTTAAATTAAAAAAAAAAAAAAATTATATCCGACGGATGCGGAAGAGTATTTATAATTATACAATCAGTATTATTGTTGAATTTACTTGCTGTTTTATGATTTAACTTATACTGGTTAATTTGAATTAATTTGAACCATTTACACAGCCAATAGTATTTATTTCATTTATTGATATACCAACGTTTCGTGCACTTAACGTGCCATTATCAAGGAGTACATTTCTCTTACATTCTGAAAAAAATTTTTTTATATACATATTATATATATTTTTGTTAAACTAGGTTTTACAACGTTACTATTGAAATCCAACAAACTAATTACCTTGTAAAAATCATGGACGAAGCCTCTCGACTAATACAATAATTTACAAGGTAATTAGTTTGTTGGATTTCAATAGTAACGTTGTAAAACCTAGTTTAACAAAAATATATATAATATGTATATAAAAAAATTTTTTTCAGAATGTAAGAGAAATGTACTCCTTGATAATGGCACGTTAAGTGCACGAAACGTTGGTATATCAATAAATGAAATAAATACTATTGGCTGTGTAAATGGTTCAAATTAATTCAAATTAACCAGTATAAGTACAATCAATATTATTACGGTACAAAAGCAGCAAGAGAGTTAATTTCATTATGACACTTTAAAAATTATGTAAGTATTTAGAAGGGGAGAATACTATTGAAAGTACAAAAGTATATTGATTTTTAATTTGTTTCTTACTTCTGTAAGAGGAATTATTGTGAAACTGTCAATTTTAGAAAGGTCAAACTTGATTTTTTTTAATTAGATACCGTTATGGCATTTGACACGAAGTTTATGGGCTAAATCAACCAAAAATGCGATTTTAATGTATTTTTTTTTTTTTTTTTTTTACAAACTACTTTTTTGTTGTTGTGGTTGGTTCTGCAGAGCTGGAAAGCATCAGAGATATTTTCCGTGATAGCCTGCTTTTTTTTTGTGGTCATCGACCGGGTTTTGGGCGTCGCCCATCATCAGAATGTTTTTTTTAAATAGTATGATAACATAGACTTGCAAATTTAGTTAACACACGTGTTGCTACGTAGTTGATAAAAACATCCCAATGATGGGCTAACGCCCAAAACCGGTCGATGACCATAAAAAGAAGAATTATTATAACGGAAAATATCTCTGGAGATACTTTTTTCGTAATTTTTTTTTTTTTTTTAAATCACCTCCAAAGATGTTGTTTAAACTTCGAAAAGTAATACACTATTCAGCGTTGTCTAAAAATGTTTGGCCAAAAAGCTTATGCTAAAAAAACAACTATATCCACTTAAAATAGTGAAATTAGGTATAAAAAAGCTTCAAAGTCGGAGCTTAGGTCAGGCTACGATCCACACAGTCAGTTCTCTGAGAGATTTTGTTTTACGTAGCATTATATAAACCAGAGAATTTCTTTTCTAGTTAGCAAGCAACAAAAGGGATCTGCGGAATTTGTGGTATCAAATTTCTGAAGAGACTTTATAAGCGCCCTCCATCTTTCTACATTTATGTAGGAACTCCGAAATATATTTCTATGCTTAAAGTTTTTCAATTATATCATTTTATTAACTGAATGTCGCATACCAGATTTTTTTTGTTCAGGATACCTCAAAACATAATATATATTTCCACAGAAATTCTCAATTTCAAAAATTTGACGCTTTTTTTTTTTTATTATTAATTTCTCTTCAAGCGATAAGAGAAAATTTCCTTAATTATAATTTTAATAAATTAAATTTTTGTTTCAGGTGAGTTAATGGTGTTTTTGGTATTTGATAACACACAAATGGAGAATGATTAGAGTAAGTGATATCCTCCTTTAATAATATTAAGATACATTCAATACTTTTATGTATACATTTTCTGGGAAAATGGATTTTTTTTTTAATGGGTTATAGGGGAACGGTAACTTTACGCTTTCCTCCATTTCAGCATAATATATGGTTTAGTATAATATGGTAATTATGGTTTGTTCAGGGAAACGGTGTATCACTATTTATGGCAGTGCCCCCGTTTCGTTGGTACTAGGTTTCATATATTTTGGAGAGCCTCATTCTCATGGGAAAGCCTGGCAGGGTTGGAGCTACAGGAAAATTTAGGATATTGTAGACAGACCGTCAAACTACCGAGGGAGAATAATTAAGGGGATGAATTGGGGAGATAAAAGGCTTAGATCCAATCGTGGATAGGCACCCACGATTTAATAATAATTTTTATTTGGTTTTAACACCTACATAATATTAATTAAACATTGATAGAATTCCAAATTTCTTAGAAAATCGTTAATCGGAAGTGCCACTTTGTAGAATAGGGTTTTGAGTTTTTTTTGGGAATAGGGTAACGTTAGGAGAGATGATGGTGGTAGGGAAGAAGACGCAGGCTTTACTTTTCTTGTTCGCCACCACGTGGCGTCTTGCGAGTGTAATAGGATCCGAAGAGTGGGATCTAAAACAGAGAGAGAGAGACACAACACACACAAAAATTGACAGTCTCCCTCACTGGTTTAGGCCAGACTGTAGTGGAAGAATCTGTTTAAATACAGCTGTGCTAGCCCGAGAGGAAAGTCTTCCAACAGTCTTGCAGCAGAGTTCATACAGCAGTCACAACGCGTCAACAACCTTTTTCTTTACTCACACTAAATCTCTCACTACCATTTTATATATTCGTATAAAGTCCAGGCAAGTTTGTGTTAAGGATTCCCATTACAGGTTTCCCTTCTGATAGGAATTTGAAGACTTTTGTCTTTGGTCATTCCTACAGCGTTAGGTTGCCTTCTAGGGAAGATTGGTTAACCCTGGGTCCGTCTGGTGTGATTCCTGAGAATTATCTCCGGTGCTACGCGGACGGTTCCAGGATGGATGGTAGGTCTGGGGCTGCCGTCTATTTTGAGACGGGAGATCATTTGGTAGCGCCTCTTGGTGAGTGGGCCACCGTTTTCCAGGCTGAGGTTTATGCAATTCTTTGCTGTATTTTGGATGAGAGGGTGCGTAACACTAATTTAAAAGGTGTTTGTATCTGTTCGGACAGCCAGGCTGCGTTGAAGGCGCTTAATTCATGTGTCTTCACTTCCAGATTGGTGTTGGAATGTTCTAAAAGACTGGAAGATCTTTCTTCATTAAAGGATGTGCTTCTGGTCTGGGTTCCAGGTCATATGGGAATTTTTGGGAATGAGGAGGTGGATAGGTTTGCCAAATTAGGTGCCTCTCTCCCTTTCATTGGTCCAGAGCCTGCTCTTGGTGTGTCTTCTGGCACATGTTTGTCGGGCTTTCAGACGTGGATGACCTCACAGCACTCATCCTTATGGATGAGTGCAGTGGGTTGTCGGCAGTCTAAAATGCTCATTGGGGGCCCGGACGGAGCTTTGAGTAGCGGGGTCCGATGCCTTTCACGGACCTCCCTCAGGCATCTGGTTGGATTCCTCACTGGGCATTGGGGCTCTATATAATGGGACTCGTGCCTGACCCCTTTGTAGAGTTTGTGAGACTGAGGAGGAAACACCCATGCACCTGATGACGAATTGTTTGGGTTGTGAGGAGATTAGGTTTAGGACCTTCGGCCGGAGTAGGATATCGGTGGAGGATCTTAAGCTGTGTCCTTTTAAGGTTCTGGCCCGATTTGTTCGGTCTGTGGTGAAAATTAGATGGTTAAAACCTGGGCCTGGATTTTCATTCTAGTCCCAGTGGTTGTTATTCTTTAGGGGTAGCTATATGGGCCCTGGGATGCTTTGGATAGCGTAGGGTTTGCCCTCTCCTTTTGTGAATAACAATAATAATAATACCTTATTATACAGTATTCAGCATTACATCCAATTTATTTATTTCATAAACCCAAATTCTCTCCTTCTCATACCCATTATACAAGTTAGTCGGTGGGTAGAGAAACCAGAAGCGAACTTATTGCAAAATTCTTCAGTTATTTTGTGTGTTATTCTGTGTTCTATAAACATTTATACGCATCAGATATATTTGGTGAATACCTGAATTTTCATAACGCATTAGTAAATTTTTATATACAATATTAATTGCAATTGAAATGAATGATTTCCATGGTTTAGTTAAAGTTTTGACTCGTAGCCATAGTGTTTACCAAGTTTCATGTCGATCAACCATGCTTCCTTCACAGAGGAGAGAGATAAGGCATATCTCCGACCCATGGTAGGAGAGACGGCCAAATGTAGTATACTTGTATTTTGTTTTTGGAATAAATGAGAATGTCTTTATTTCGTATAATATCCTCTTTTTTTTAACATAATGGTAGTTGACATAATGTTTTATAAGCATTACCTCTTTAATATATTTCTCCTATACAGGGCATAACTTTGAAATGTGCGTCGTCTCTCTTAACTTTACCCTATAACGATTTCCATTAAACTTTGCACGCTAACTTAACAGATAAATCGTATTACTTTTATTTGAAAACATTTTTCCAAAAATAAAGCATGCGAAATTTGTGACGTTAATTTCAGATGCTACATGTATGTAGTTAGTACAATATTTTTTTTTAGAGCGCTCTGCTGAGCTGTAATATAATCACTACTCAAACCGGCCTAAGATAGTAGCTTGGTACTTATCATCTATTACCATCATATTTATGGTAAGACAAATTCGTAAACTTTGTCGGTTTGAAAAATTGTTGCATTTTATATATAATTTATTAAATGGAATAAGTGAAAGAAAGTCGTACGAGTGTTTCGTACTAAATTGAATTAATGATCAATTTTAATTAATATTCTTATTTTTCTCTTTAAATAATTTAAAATAAGTTACAGATGAAAAAATATATATTTTTTTTTATCACCTCTTTTACATAATATTGCATACAAGTATCAAGTTTCATTTCATTCATTAAATATTTTTGTTTAAATTAGGATTGAAAACTACGATTATTCCATTAATAGTTGTTAGTGTGCATTATTATTGGCTACTCTTCTCATATCGATAATAACAACAACTAACTACTATCCATGTACACCCTGTACATTAGTGCGTTTCATGAATAATTAATGACCCCACTATATGTGGTGCCCCTTCAAGACTTCATAAGTTCACTACCCATACATAGTTAGAATGCGGTAGTACATAAATGTCCAATGAATATTGTCTACTCTTATGTGTTCACCTTGCACCATTCTACGTCCGCCATATATGACCAGACTATTTATTACATGTGATTCCAATCTACTTTCTCTTATTGCAGTAAGAAGAAGTAATAATGTACTGCGATCGCATCAATTTTTTTTTATATTTTTTTTTATGGCGTTATCATTCAATTAAAGTTAATTGGGCTGTTTAAAGAAAAAAAAAGAAAGTGTTTTGAAGATGTGTTACGTAAAAAATATTTTGTGCGTGTGTGTGTGTGTGAGCAAAATATCGCAAACAGGAATAATCATAAGGAGATAAACTTTATATTTTAACATTAAAAATGTTTAATGAGAGAGTAATTTGATGTAAAAAGTGTAATGTACGCTTGTAATGTGAAAATTTTAATGTGTACCGACACATTTTTAATTCATATGTTTAATAATTAATAATTTTTATCAATTAAAATTTGTGTGTAAAACTAAGATTTCATATATCATTAAAATTTTCTTATCAGTTGAGGAGTCTTTGTACGAAATAATATGGTAGATGGTCTTTCTATAATAATTGGAAACACCAATTTTAATGGAAGAAAGCATTACGTGAGCATGATATTTTGCTTTAATCAGTCCGGGGCCAATTCTTTTATCAGTAAAAATACCTTAAAAAATTTTCAATGTCTGACTTTTTCATGAAAAATTCAATTTTATTTTTTGTATCATCATCGTATTTAACACGAAGGTTTCGGTCTAAATCCGTCAACCGGAAGTCCGACTTTACTTGAATAGATTTCAAGGAAACTGGCTCCAATGATTATCTTGGACTGCTAACTGCGTATATGAATGTAATTCTATCAATAGTATTTGTAGCATTTGGCAAAAAAATTTTGATTTTTCAAAGGTTCTACGGGAAATCTATGATTTTTAGGCTAAATTCTAAACTGTTTTGTTCCATTTCAAGTTTTGTTTTGCACGCCGCCACTCTGGTGTCAAGTCGTATAAGTATTATGTGCATCTTAACATTTAGTATAAAATTCATGTAGTAGAAATTTGTCTATTAAAACTGCAAGAATTGCAGTGATGTAAAGTCGTGTTTGTTTTACCTCATTTTTACTTTCTCTTACTTTCCTAGTAAGAGAAAGTATTGTAATCGTGTCAAATTTTCGATACCGATTTTTCACCGGAAATACACTTTCGGTGGTCCTCTGAATAAAAAAAAGGGTTTTTAGAAAATTGTGTAGGTGCATGTGAACAGCATAGCTCAAAAAACGAAAAATCGGCAAAAAAGTTCAAACTTGATATTCCGTGTAGATATCACCATGGGATCCGACAATATGTTTCGTGTCAAAATTCCTGAACCGAAAATACCACTTTACTAATTTTTTTTTTTTTTGGCGATTTTATTAAAAATGGCTCCAACGATTTTCTTCAAATATGTTATGGTCAACTGCATACACAAACATTGACAACGTTTATTTGAAAACATTTCTCCGGGAAAATTCATTTAATAAAAAGTTTGGTGGCGTGGTGAGGTAAGGTTTTTCTCTAAAATGCTTTTTTCAGTTAATTATATAATTCTAAATAATATTAATTATAATTAAATTTGTTGTTGAAATTCCGAGCTTCAAAAAAAATCGGATGACCGTAAGTGCGTTTTTAGTGAAAAGTATTTTTCAGTTTACTATTATTTTCCCTATAACGGATCCAAAGATTTTCTTTACACTAAGTATATGAACTATTCCGGATAAACTCATTCAAAAGGGTTTTCCGGGGTTGGGGAGGGCTATGTTTTTCTCTAAAGGGCTAGCTAAATTGTTTATAAAATTTCTAACATCCAATCAAAATTAATGAGAAAGAAATAGTTTGCCCAACATTCCGAGTTTCAAAAAAATTAGTAAACCGGAAGTGTTTGTTTTTATTGAACAGTTATTCAGTTTTCGCAATTTTTTTCCATCAAAACACTGACTAATTTTATTATATTAATGTACTAACTATAAAATTTGTCAGTTATAATTTTGTAAACTGCATTAAGAGAAAGTTGTATGAGTGTTTCACATCAGATATTTTTTTTACTTTCTCTTATTGCTATTAGAGGAGAACTAATGCGATCGTATCATATTTTTTAGGAAATTCCGGAAATTGAGTTTTTACCGGAAATACATGTTTTGAGAACTTCTGGGCCGGGAAAAAGTAGTTTTTAGGAATGTGTTATGGTAGAAGTGTGTGAGATCACCATAACTTTAAAAACGATAAATCATAGAAAGCTGAAACTTGCTATTTCGTTTATGTGCTACTAGAGGACGCATCAATAAGTTTTTTGGTCAAAAAATCGGTCGACCGGAAATACCAAATACACTGAAGAGATTTTCTTTTTCTCATGTTTTTGTAGTTTTCTCGTTAAAAGGCTCCAAAAATTTTGTTTAAACTTGGTATAATCTTTTCTTTTTTTTTTATTTATTTGTAATTTACATATAAAAGTAAAGTAAAGTAATGCCTATTTTTTCAGGCGGGCTTAACGTCCAACTACCAAATTAGGTGTCGTGGACGGGGGGCGGAAGCACCTACTTTATTATTAACATTTTTTAAACAAATATAAAATTTAGTTATATGCTGGACTCGAACTGGGGTCCTCCCACTTACAAGTCCACGCTCATAACCACTACACCAACACCCGCCCCTAATTTACATTTATATAAATGCAATAGTAAATGTGCGGAAAGATACAAGTCACCAGAGTCACTTGTGTGGAGAACTCATCCAGCGATGAGACTCCATAAAAAAAATAATAAACATATGGCTTTACTTAGTTAATATAACTCAGTTATTCAAAAGAGAGTCTCGAGGCCAGCAGCGTTTCAATCGTCTGGGAGGATTATCTGGAAAGGTAGAGGAACTTAGCTGGCGTACCAAAGGATTAGGGTGAGCAGAGAGGGATAGATAGAACTTTTTGTATTTGGTTTTAGCAATTTCATTTATGCAAAGGAATATTGAGGTCTTGATGTAGGGTGAGATTTGATACATAGAAGGAGGGGGCATTGACAATTTTTCTGAAGATTTTGGATTGGAATGACTGGATTCAGCGGGAATTGGAATTTTTGGTTGAACCCCATAATTCAATAGAGTATGTCCACATAGGTTTGAATAATACCAGGTAAATCAGTCTTTTATATTGTAGAGATAGTTTAGATCGTCTGCCGAGTAGTAGTGATAATAGTTTAAATCGTCTATTGAGGTCTTGTCTTTTTTAGTCGTGTATGGGGGGTTCCAGGTGAATTGTTATAATCAACAACATAAATAAGACCATAATAACATAATACTATTTTTGAAACATTTTTCAAATTATTAAAATTTATTTAAAGTGGTTCTGGGGAAGATGTGACATTAGGCGAATCGTCCATGTGTCATTTGAAAAATTATCCGGTTGGTTTTGCAGCGTATATATTAATAAGAATCTAATTTGTTGCTAAAATTTCTAGTTAGAAGAAAATCCGGAAGTACGACTTTTTTTTGCCTACGTATGAACAATTTCAGTTATTTTATGTGAAGTTTACAACTAGGTAATATATTAAGTATAAATACAATAAATAAATCAAAGCTATGTAAATTGCAATAAAGTCATAGCAGAATTTTTTATGTTTTTTTTTTTGTTCATCCAAAATATATAAACCAATTTTTCAGATTAGTAGATTCTCTTTTTTATTTATTTATTACACAGTTGTAATTTTTGTTTTGTTTTTTTTACCAACCAGAATATAGCAGATTCTCAACAATAATAAAATAAATCTTCTAAATACGTACAACAAACTGACAATAGAAGTTATCTTTAACATTGTTTTTAAGTCCCTTTGTCCCCCGCTGTTTTCCCCTCCTATAATTCCTTTACTACATTCATATTTTTGTTCAGTTGCAATACCTTATCTCTTGAATATTATCTCTCTAGTTTGCTTTTGTTTTTGTATTACATATATTATATCGGCTCTTTTTAAGTCTTTATGATATTTAGGAATTTTCTTTAACTCCCAACTCAGTCTTCTCCCATTATACATTGTTTGTAGAAATGAATTGTAAATTTTTTTTGCCATGACCTTTCTAATGCATGGCTATTACTTTGCGCAATTTAAATGCTTTCAGCCACATAATATCTTGTTGACTGTAGTATGCAATAATGCAGAATAGAAGTCTAGAGAATGACAAATATTGCCTCTAACAAAAGTTTAGCGTGTTTTGCTTGTCATTGCATTTTAATAAACTACAGCCGTTTGGTTACAGCGTGATCCTGTAATGTCCAGCACTTATCTGCTGAACATTAATTATTGTTTATTATAAATTTTATTATATTATTATTATTATTATTATAATAACAAAGAAGGATTGCTGAGATTGTGCCCATCGTAGGATGTATTTGTTTCCAATAATTCTGACCGATTTCTAATTTCCTTCCAGTATTAGATTAGATTCTATGGGGGGTTGGCTCTTCCCTACGCCACCGCGACCCCCAAAGGACTATTGTGGCACCCCATAAGTTGGAGTCCCCTCCCCAGTCCTGTCCATTATTTGAACTTTGGAATCTGTAGCGGCTCCTAGGTGGTCGGTTAAGAGCACCTCCCGACCCTACCGATAATAAATCAAATCGGTCTGCCTTATTAGACTTAATAGAGCCGAGAGAGTCCCCTCGGAGGCTTGCAGGCGTATGCTTCTCCTCTCCAAAGAGGCGAAACCTCAGCCATACAAGCTCCTCGTACTGACTCAAACGTGCAGTGCTGTTTCCTCTTCTTCCTGACAGAACCTGCACAGGCTATGTACAGCCAGGCCAATTCGGTGCATGTGCGTATTAAGTCTACAATGGCCAGTGAGAACGCCAACTGCTATCCTAGTTGGAATAATTCTGCAGTTAGCCTGGGCGAGTAGCTATGAATAAACGTTTTCGCCTGCCTTTGGCCTGGGGTTTTAGCCCATCCCATTCTTGATCGATCGTGCATTCATGTTCTAATAGATGCAATTCTGAGGCATCTTGCAATGCCGCAGAATGGTTCAGGCTCGATAAGGCTTCCAATGGAACCCTCTCGGGCTAGGCGATCTGCCGCCTCTTTGCCTCTGTAACCCGAATGCCCGGGTACTCCAATATTAGAATCTGCTTCACATCTCTTTATAAAGACGTTGATTCCACTTCGTATGGTTAATACCAATACTCCATACCGACTGATAGTGTCAGACTGAATTTTTGGTGAGGGGGTGGTTGTTTTGCTCTGCGACTAAAAAGAGGTCTATTCTGCCCTCCCTCATGCCGGAATGTGACCTCCCGACCTATGGCACCATTTCCAGTTTGATTTCCCATGGAAATCCAAAAATTTTCCTCCAACATGTGGATAAGTATCCATGTTATTAAATCTTCTTTAAATGAAAGGCTCGCAGTCCATTAGCGGTTTTTTTGTTCTTTCTCATTGAAATTGAAGAATTTATTGTGCTGTATGCAACATTGTATACGCATTTATGCGCTTATGTAACAATTGGGTTTAGTGAATTCACGAGCAAATCCATGTAGATAGCTATAAACTCGCACTTATGCATAATGCACTTTGTTGGCAAGCACTGAACTGCTTACACAATTTTTGGGCTTGCTTTGTAAAGCAGATCTAGATAGATTTGACTTTGTACTAGGAACCCCTCCCCCCCTTTTAACCATGTACCCGTCATTAAAAACAGATAAATCTATGAAGTCCACGTATATTTGAAGAGCTTTACAATATTAGTTATGTTAACCTGCTCAACATGAAAGAATGTCGGGATTGTTTCCAGTTTTTAATTAATATCAGGCGCTCCTAAGACTAAGAATTTAAAGTTACTTTGACTATTATTTGAACTTCTGCTGGAAGGAACGGAATTATAATGAAAGTTTCTAAATAATATTAAAGTATCAGAAAGTAAACATTAAAAATAAATTAAATGAAAACAAATATGTAAGATTTATTCTGTACCGTTTATTCCGTTTTTTGGTAGCTGAATGAGTTGACATTCAATTAATGGATAGGTTCTATTTTACTTTTATGCTAAATAAAATAATTTTTTTAATGATTAGTGGGAGATCTTATGAAAATCTTCAGTCCTTTAGATAATTTGTTAATTTTCAAAACTTATTATGGACATTCTAGTCATCTCAGTGGAATGTATACAGTATTGTTTATAAATACAATTTTTTTTTTAAATAATTGAGTTCGTTGTGCGAAATTGGTTGGAGATGACTCTCCAAATTTTTTTAATATGTTAATTTTTACTTTAAATATTAAATGTTATACTATTCGATATCTTTCTTTCTGCATACACTATAATCCTTCCAGAAGTCTCAATAACCAATAGTGTCACGGATCTTCTTGCTATCTACCATTGGCAGTTACTAATGGATATGAAATGTTCAGCTTAATTAACATAATAATACTACGATATCTTGATTTCTATTCAGTTTATTCTTGAAATATAATGCTACGGCGACCATATACTAATAAAAAGTTTCTGAGAACAAGATAAATTAATATAAAAATAAAATCTTATATCTTAATAAAAGATAACGAGATTTTTATTCTTTTTTTTATATTAAATATTTTATTGTTTTAAAGCTATCATCACTTATTATACTGTTTAGGAATCAAACTTCTAAAGGAAGTTCAAAAATTCTCACTTATAAAAACTGAAGTAAGTTTATTTCTAATATTTCTAAGTATTTGTAATTGATAATGTTTAAACATTATGTGAGGTACTAATTACATAATGTAATTATTTCAGTTAAACATTATAATTACATATAATTATCATATAAACAACTTGTAATTTCAGTGCAATTATATTAAAAAGTAACTTTCTCTTTTTTTTACACACTGAAGTATCTCTCCAGTATGAGCATTTACTTATCGACTAAAAGTTCCAGAAACCGACTAGGTATTTAGAATTACTTCTTCCCTAGTCAGGGAGTGTAGAGACTCCATTGAGGCGTTTTCCCGGCACAATAAAGTGCGGCTGGTATGGGTGCCGGGGCCCAAGGGGATAAAAGATAATGAACTAGCCGACCAACTGTGGCCAGGAATGGAGCGAACACCACTCTCTGTGGGCCGTAACCTGTTCTGGGGATAGCCAAAAATATGGCGAGAGCGTCTCTGAGAGAATGGGCTCGGAGAGAACATAATCGTCACGGCAGGCTAAGTACTGGGGCAAAACGCGGCAAAATGGTTATGCCAGAGCTGTGTAAAAGAAGGACAGAGAGACCCTGGGTCTAAGCAGATATCGGATTTGCCTGCAGGGCACGGCAGGTTCAGGAAACATCTGCACAAGATGGGATTATTTGATTCGGATCTCTTGTGTAGACTGTGTCAGGACGAGGAGGAGACGGCCTCTCACCTGTTGTTTGATTGCGTCACAATCGGCAGAGTGAGGTACGAGATCTTCTGCACTTTGAGACCGGAGGAAATCGTACTTCAAGAAGGACTGTTGAGGAAGGTCCTGGACCTCATGAAGAGGGGAGGAATCCTCTACTTGACATAAAGGGATTGGCACAATAAGCCTCAAAGGGTAGGCTGCAGTGTCTGGGTTAAAGTCCCCTCCCTGTGTCATTCCATTCTATCGACTAAAAGTTCCATGGTGTACAATGGGCCCAGTTGAGGTGTAAGTGCTGAACCTACTTTTGTAGACCCCCGAGTTTCTAGATTAGATTAGATTAGATTAGAAATGTTCCATCATTGATATTACATGTATTATAAGATGATATGAAGTTAACGTATACATTTTTAACAGTATGGGGTAATCCTAAGTGATAAATACAGAAAAGGAAAATAATAATATGAAAACAAATAAAATAAAGTAAAAATATAAAAAATAAAATCAGAAAAAAGTGAAGAAATGTCCTAATTATTATAAGTCTGTATAATTGATGGCCTCAGCGAATGAGAGGCATTGAAGAAAATAGATCGTAAGAAGATCCCCTCTTAAAAGGCCGCCTAAGTCCCGCTGAAATTGATATATTTTAATTAATTTTAATCTATGGTTGTCAAGTAACTTACTTTCAAAAATTAAGTGATCCTAAGTACATGTATTGTTGTCCGGTAGTTTGAATCTGTATAGATACCGTTTAGTGGCACCGTGTCCAATAAATACTTTCGCTATTTTGTACGTAATTCTTTGTTCACAAATTCTGTCAGCGTATGTCAACGGTAATATCATCTAATCTCCTCCGTGCCCACTGCCGAAATATCCGTTTTCCCTCGCTAAATGTGGGGTTTTGTTATAGATTATCGTAAGCAACTCATCTTGGGTAGCATCTTTTGGAGCTACATCTGCGTGTTTATTGCTATCAGTACCCACAGTATGATTTTAAGCTGACTTTTTTCTTAAATGTTTTGCAGACCATAAGTTCTCGTCTAATTTCTTCAGTTAGTTTGGCATATATGTGTTTAACATTAAATGTTATGTTAATCAAACGTTAATTAATAACATTATTACGTTTAACATTAAAATAATGTTATCTCTGCAGCAAACAGTTGCAAAAATTCTAATCTCTTGAATATCTTTTGAATCTAACTATCTAATTTTCTAACTATCCAACTATCCAACTATATAACTATCTAGCTATCTAACTATCTAACTATCTAACCAACTAACTATCCAACTATCCAACTATCCAAATATCCAACTATCTAACTATCTAACTATCTAACTATCTATCTAACTATCCAACTATCCAACTATCTAACTATATATCTATCTAACTATCTAACTATATATATATATCTAACTATCCAACTAACTAATTATCTAACTATCTAACTATCTAACTATATAACTAACTAACTATCCAACTATCTATCTATCTAACTATCCGATTATCCAACTATCCAAATATCTATCTATCGCACTATCTATCTAATTATCTAACTATCCAACTAACTACCTATCTAGCTATCTAACTATCCAACTATCTATCTAAATATCTAACTATCTAAATATCTAACTATCTAAATATCTAACTATTTAACTAACTAACTATCCAACTATCTATGTAGCTAACTATCTAACTATCTTACTATCTAATTATCTAACTATCTAACTATCTAACTATCTAATTATCTAACTATACACCTATCCAACTATCTAACTATCTAACAATCTAACTATCTAATTATCAAACTATCTAACTAACTAACTATCTAACTATCTGACTATCTAAGTATCTAACTATCTAACTATCTATGTGTCTAACTATCTAACTATACAACTATCCAACTATCCAAATATCCAACTATCTAACTATCTAACTATCTAACTATCTAACTATCCAACTATCTAAACATCAAAATCTTCTAACTCTCTAACTATCTAACTATCTAACAATCTAACTATCTAACTATCTAACTATCTAACTATCCAACTATCTTGCTATCTAACTATCCAACAATCCAACTATCCAACTATCCAACTATCCAAATATCCAACTATCCAACTATCCAACTATCCAACTTCTAACTATCTAACTATCTAACAATCCGTCTATCTAACTATCTAATTATCCATCTATCTAAATATCAAACTATCTAACTTTCTAACTATCTATCTATCTAAATATCCAACTATCTAACTATCTAACTATCTATCTAACTATCTAACTATCTAACTATCTAACTATCAAACTATCAAATTATCTAACTAGGTAAATATCTAGCTATCTAACTATCCAACTATCTAGCTATCAAACTATCCAACTATCCAACTATCCAACTATCCAAATATCCAACTATTCAACTATCTACCTTTCTAACTATTTAACTACCTAACTATCCGTCTATCTAATTATCTAACTATCCATCGATCTAACTATCAAACTATCTAACTATCTAACTATCCTACTATCCAAATACCCAAATATCTAACTATCTAACTATCTAACTATCTAAGTATCTAACTATCTAACTATCTAATTATCTAACTATCTAAGTATCTAACTATCTAACTATCTAACTATCTAACCATCTAACTATCTAACTATCTAACTTTCTAACTATCCAACTATTTAACTATCTAACTATCCGACTATCCAACTAACCAAATATGTATCTATCGCACTATCTAACTATCGATCTATCTATCTAATCTGTCATCAGAAGGGGGATGCTCGCCATCGTTAGGAAAGCCATACAGGAACAGTCATGCAGACTGAAATTTATTCAGTCGGGCATGGTCTCTGAGGGCTGGTTTCTTCTGGCCTGCTTTGATCAGGCCACATTTGACTGGGTGTTGGAGAACGTTAAGCCTGGTTGGGAGGGAAGGCACTTCAAGCTTATGAAGGCGTCTGAGGTCCCTACTATGGCTAGGATCTCTATGTTTATTCCAGAGGGCAAGCATACCAGCGAACAAGTGCTGAAAGGTCTTGCCTTCCAAAATAATTTGGACGTAAGCCGATGGAGGAACGTGTATCGACAACAAGTCGAGAAAGGAGTATCCTTGGCTTACAGGATTGATGATGCTTCTGTCCAGGCGTTGAAGGAAGTTGACTTCCGTCTTTTCTTTGAGATGGGCAGGCTCTTCATCAGGTTGAAGAAGGAAGATGAGGATGCTCCTACCACTTCTTCTGAGGCAATGGCGCAGGATACAGGTAGGGCTGACCAAGATGGCAGCAAATAAGGTAGGTGGTGATTATTATTATCATTATTATTACTATTGTTATTATTATTATTATTATTGTTTTGTTTTTCACCTATCTGTTTCCTACCCGTGTTTTATTAGGATCTAACTCTTCCGATGTTGACTTGTGATTATGGCGGTTGACAGGGTAGAGATGATACAAATTAACTTGCAGCATAGCAAAGATGCAACGGCTAACTTATGCCGCTGTATTGCTAAGTTGCATACATATTTTATTCTAATACAAGAACCTTATGCCTTTAAAGGTTTGGTTCGAGGACTGAGTGTGGTTGATGGCAGACTGTTCGTGGCGGATGGCGGGAACATTCCTAGGGCATGTATTTTTGCCAGTCGGGGTGTCGACGCTGTCCTGCTTCGACAGTTCTGCTGTCGGGACTTGGTGGCGGTGAGGGTTGGTCTGGGGGTTGGTGGGCGTCGTCGCGACGTAGTTGTGGCTTCGGCTTACTTCCCCTATGATGGCCCCTCTCCTCCTCCTCAGGAGTTCATGGGTTTGGTTCAGTATTCGGAGACCAATGACATACCTATTATAATAGGGTGTGACGCGAATGCGCATCATGTCGTCTGGGGTAGCAGCGACACCAATGGTAGGGGTCGCGCTCTCATGGATTTCCTGGTGGGCACGCGATTAGAGGTCCTGAATAGGGGTACTGAAC
Source organism: Triatoma infestans (assembly GCA_011037195.1). Lineage (NCBI taxonomy): Eukaryota > Metazoa > Arthropoda > Insecta > Hemiptera > Reduviidae > Triatoma > Triatoma infestans. Next base: position 22,418 of record JAAEAF010006248.1, on the reverse strand, counting down.
CCACTTTTGTTACTAGGATTAGAAGACAGGTTATTGATATTTCCCTTGCTTCTAGGAATTTTAGTGGTCTGATTAAGGATTGGAGGGTGAGTCCTGAGGCTTCCATCTCCGATCACAGGATGATTAGGTTTAGTCTGGGGATTGATCCAATTACCCTGGCTAGTTATAGGAATCCTAGGAGGGCGGATTGGGGTTTATATTCTAGAATTATTGAAGATAAACTGACTATCCAATCAGAAGCCCCTGATGGTATAGAGGAATTGGAAAGGGAGGCTGGTATTCTTCATGAACATATCAGATCCTCATTCGAGGAGTCTTGTCCTCCCAAGGTGGTTAAGGGTAGTAAGAACCCCTGGTGGTCCTCTTCGTTGGAAAAACTAAGGAGACAGGTAAGGGGCTCATACAGGAAGGCTGTCCTTGCTGATTCTTCGGAATCATGGGATAGTTATAACAGTATTAAAAGAGCATATAAATATGCTCTGAGGAGAGCCAAGAGGAATTCCTGGAGATCCTTTTGTGAGGATATAAATTCGTTCCAGGAATCATCTAGATTGGTACGGATTCTTAGTAAGGATAGGGACAGTCAGTTAGGTACCCTACGATACCCTGATGGTTCCTTTACAGGGGGGGAAGGGGAGACACTGCAGCTTTTGCTTGATACTCACTTCCCGGATAATATTGGTTTGAATGCTGCTTCGTCTTTGGTGTGTGGAAGGAGATGGAACCTTGAAGATGTATCCACCTTAGATGGGGTAGTCACACAGGATAGAGTCAGTTGGGCAGTACAAAGTTTCTCACCTTTCAAGTCACCTGGACCGGACGGGATTTATCCTTGTCTGTTGCAAAAGGGTGGGGACGTGCTGACGAAGGTATTGTTAAGATTGTTTAAAGGATGTTTGATGTTTGGTTATGTACCAACATTATGGAGAGAAGTAAGAGTAGTCTTTATTCCCAAGCCGGGAAGAAATGACTACTCTGACCCCAAGGCATTTAGACCCATTAGTCTTATGTCTTTCTTCTTGAAAACTTTGGAAAGGTTGGTGGATAGGTATATTACTGATGGCCCATTAAGGGATCATCCACTCCATCCTAACCAACATGCTTATATTGTGGGTAAGTCGACAGAGACTGCATTGCATTGTCTCGTCGGTAGGATAGAATCTGCTTTGGAAATAAAAGAATATGCCCTAGGGTGTTTCTTTGATGTTGAGGGGGCATTTGACAGAGTATCGTTTGATGCTCTCGAAGATGCCTTGGTTCGAAAAGGTATACATCCCGTCTTAATCAATTGGATAGGTGTCTATCTTAGGAGTAGGGTTATACAGGCATCCCTTGGCGGGCGCACCATGATAGTAAAAGCGGGGAGAGGGTGCCCTCAAGGGGGTTGTCTCTCACCAAAGTTGTGGTGCGTCGTCATGGATGACCTTTTGGTTAGGCTGAACTCATCGGGATTTTATGTGCAAGCATATGCCGATGATGGTGTCATTTTATTGTTAGGGCGCTGTTTGTCCACTATTTCGGACCTAATGCAAAGCGCCCTTAATATGGTATATTGTTGGGCACAGGATAAGGGTCTTTCTATTAATCCTATGAAGACCCAGGCAATTCTATTCACTCATAGAAGGAAGATAGTAGGTTTTACACCTCCTAGGTTGTTAGGTACTTCCATACAGGTTAGCAAATCAGTGAAGTTCCTTGGGGTAGTTCTCGACAGTAAATTGAACTGGTCGGAGCATGTTAAGACACAACATCAAAAGGCGATAATCTCCTTTTGGCAATGTCGAAGAGTTGTTGGTAAGAATTGGGGAATCACTCCCAAGATGATGTTCTGGATTTATTGCATGGTCATTAAACCTAGATTGGTATATGCGGCTTTGGTGTGGTGGCGTCGCATTGAAACACGATCCGCTAGGCAGCTGTTGGAAGAAGTCCAACGCTTAGCTTGTCTGGCGGTGACTGGAGCGTTTCGGACTACACCGACCGCATCTATGGAGACTTTGTTAGGGATTCCACCTCTCTTTGTGGAGGTGAAAAACCAGGCAATGAAAGCCTGTTATAGAATTAAACAGGCAGGTTTTTGGCAGGGTAAGCGATATGGTCATTCTACCATTTATCGTGAGATGCTTTTAAGGATTCCCATTACAGGTTTTCCTTCTGATAGGAATTTGAAGACTTTTGTCTTTGGTCATTCCTACAGGGTTAGGTTGCCTTCTAGGGAAGATTGGTTAACCCTGGGTCCGTCTGCTGTGATTCCTGAGAATTATCTCCGATGCTACACGGACGGTTCCAGGATGGATGGTAGGTCTGGGGCTGCCGTCTATTTTGAGACGGGAGATCATTTGGTAGCGCCTCTTGGTGAGTGGGCCACCGTTTTCCAGGCTGAGGTTTATGCAATTCTTTGCTGTATTTTGGATGAGAGGGTGCGTAACACTAATTTAAAAGGGTGTTTGTATCTGCTCGGATAGCCAGGCTGCGTTGAAGGCGCTTAATTCATGTGTCTTCACTTCCAGATTGGTGTTGGAATGTTCTAGAAGACTGGAAGATCTTTCTTTATTAAAGGATGTGCTTCTGGTCTGGGTTCCAGGTCATATGGGAATTTTTGGGAATGAGGAGGTGGATAGGTTTGCCAAATTAGGTGCCTCTCTCCCTTTCATTGGTCCAGAGCCTGCTGTTGGTGTGTCTTCTGACACATGTTTGTCGGGCTTTCAGATGTGGATGACCTCACAGCACTCATCCTTATGGATGAGTGCAGTGGGTTGTCGGCAGTCTAAAATGCTCATTGGGGGCCCGGACGGAGCTTTGAGTAGTGGGGTCCGATGTCTTTCACGGACCTCCCTCAGGTATCTGGTTGGATTCCTCACTGGGCATTGTGGTTTAAGGAGGCATCTCTATATAATGGGACTTGTGCCTGACCCCTTTTGTAGAGTTTGTGAAACTGAGGAGGAAACACCCATGCATCTGATGACGAATTGTTTGGGTTGTGAGGAGATTAGGTTTAGGAACTTCGGCCGGAATAGGATGTCGGTGGAGGATCTTAAGCTGTGTCCTTTTAAGGTTTTGGTCCGATTCGTTCGGTCTGTTGTGAAACTTAGATGGTTGAAACCTGGGCCTGGATTTGTATTCTAGTCCCAGTGGTTGTTATTCTTTAGGGGTAGCTATATGGGCCCTGGGGGGCTTTGGATAGCGTAGGGTTTTGCCCTCCCCTTTCGCGAATAATAATACATCTGCGTGTTTATTGCTATCAGTACCCACAGTATGATTTTAAGCTGACTTTTTTCTTAAATGTTTTGCAGACCATAAGTTCTCGTCTAATTTCTTCAGTTAGTTTGGCATATATGTGTTTAACATTAAATGTTATGTTAATCAAACGTTAATTAATAACATTATTACGTTTAACATTAAAATAATGTTATCTCTGCAGCAAACAGTTGCAAAAATTCTAATCTCTTGAATATCTTTTGAATTCATTGTACAAATTGCAAAATATTAAAATACGTAGTATGCAAATTAGATCCTAAAATAACCATCTGGTTATTATTAACTTGTAACAGAAAATTGGCAGTTTTTTAACTGTTTAATAAAATGTTTGTGAAAGTTGATGTATGGAGATTATATTTAGAATATTCGTTGGTATCATTAAAGAGACAGGCACGAACTAGTGCAAAGTATAAAAAGATAGGCTGTGCATATTGTAGGGGCAGGTGGTGGTGCGCTGGCTGGCTTTACAACACCAACCGCTATTGTTCAGATGACCAACATTCAGCTCCTACTCTAACGGCATCTCTCAGGTTCCTTTCTTTTAAAGATGCATATTAATTTCAATGGCAGCAGTTATTTAACATCTAAATATAATATTCACGTCGATAAATATGACCAAATCTCGTGATAATCTCTTCTCTTCTATTATTTTCTATCATATTACTGGAGGTTATCTTGAGTAAAATTCACGCTGATTGAACTTCATTGAAGTAATAACGAATTTATTGTATACTTCTATGCTTGTGGAAATAATGAAACTGTATTTAATAGAATAGTTTGAACAGATAAATTATTCAGAAAATTCTGAAATTCCAATATGAAAAGCTGAAGTACGATTGTCAAAGAAATAACAGTAGAAGAATGCGCTGGAAATCAGAGGACCGTAAATGAACGTCAGAAAGCTTTTCTGCGGTCCAAGACAAAAGAAATTTATTAAGACAAAAAACAATACATAAAATAAAAGAAGCCGCATGATAATAATGTACAGATGTATACAATTTTGGAGTACATAAAAAAATAACTGAAATCTAGAAATGAAATATAAATTAACAACCTCTACAAAAATATGCTATGTTACACTCACACAAGTTGCTCTTAATATAACGGACTAATTACAATAATTTAATTAACAAGCTTCCTTCCAATTTGCAATTTTTATTTGAAACGTTTTGTTGAGACCCATAAACAGAATTTCCTAAAAACAAATTTGAACGAATTTTTAAGTAAAAGTGATATGTTTATATAATGTAAAGTTAGTATTCCTAGGTTTATAGGAAATCGTGTTTGCAGTTTGGTGAAAATCCAGAAAAAGCATTCAGTAAAGTGAATTTTTGGTTAACTTATTTTCTTCATATTCAGAATTTCAGCAAGGTTATAATTTGAGGGCTTAATTTAGTACAGATGGTTAAAAACCGTACATCAAACTGAAATTTAATTTCAGAGGAAAATTAACGTTACTGCTCCTCCCCCCCCCCAATTGATTCTCCCCAAAATAAATTTTGGTGGAAAATTTATTTGAAATGAAAGCGATAGATCTAATATGTGTCTTGTTAGAGATAATTCACCAAATCACATATTATCATCGCTTATAAGTCACTGAATTAATCATGGGTAAACGGCAAGGGGACATGAAAATTATAGGGCCTCTCTATGGAACAAAAATTGAAAAATCACCTCTCACAAATTCACAAAAGTGATAGTTAAAAAAAATAGAAAACATTTAAAGGTTTAAAAAATTTTCAATATTAAAAACAATAATAAAAAACAAAAAATTAAAAAAAAAAAAAAATCTGATAATAATAAGTTACTTTACTATATAGATCGCCTATTTAGAAATGATATCAATTCCGCTGCACCAGATCAATAAATCCATAATTAGCAATATCTTACCGAAAATACATTCTTTGTCAGTAACGCTTTATTTTAAGTATGTATACGCCTTTATTATTATTATTATGAAACTGGGAGCCTATCGTCCTGGGACCTATGTGGCTTTTATCCCCCCCCCGTTTCCCCCCAAATCATACCCCTACTTAATCTCCCCCGGTAGTCTACAATATCCTAAAATATCTTTCAGTTCCAACTCTCCCAGGCAGTCCAGCGAGAGTGATGCTCTCCCAGATACTCGAAACCTGGTACCAGCGAAACGGGGACACTAACATAAATAGTGATACAGCGTTTCCCTAACTCCATCAACACAATTCTGGCAAAGGTCTAGACGTTCTATCTATATTATGCAAATGACTAGCCACCCATATGTGTCCACTCACTACACCCCCGAAGATCCTCAGTCCTATCCTACTAAGGGACAGGAAGTAGACAGAAACCCCCTGCTTAGTCCCTTTGATAAATCTTTTTGCCTGGAGGCTAAAAATGCGTATCCACCAAACATTTCTCCAAAATTCTCGTCTCCTAATGTCTAATCTGATGGCAAGGGCTGGCTCGGGACCACAAAAAAGGTAAGGAGGATCTCTCCATAGCCAGCCGGTTCGCCTTTTTATTACCCCCCACGTCCGGGTACCCAGTAGAGCTGCACTTTGTCCGTCTGAGCCAAGGTATTAAGGCCTTCTTCTACATTCTCCCACCAGTTTCGAACTCCAACATGGGTTGCTCAAAGCTCTCAGTGCTGCCTGACTAATCAGAAAATATCCACACCTCTCTTTAAAAACACATTCTTTGTTGGTAACTGCAATTGAAATACGCTGTATTTTAGGTAAATAAACGTCTTTCTTATTCAATAAATGCCAAACTTTGCATTTCGTCTAGTCGTTTTGCAGCATACAGTTGATTGCACTGAGTCAGTATATACACAGTATAGTGTAGGCAATGTGTACAAGGGTGCACTATAGCTATATATATATATATTCTGAATTTTACTATGTTTAATGTTGATTTACCGTACAGGCATGACTTTCAATTTAAATAATTAGAATAAATACATACCAGTTCGCTTTTATTTATCACAATAGAATTTCTTTTAAATACATAGGTTCACAAAAGTGAGCAACCCCTTTAATTTGAATACTTTATTGGAACCTTAATTTTTTAATGTTAAGATCCCGCTTCTTTTATTACAAAGTGGAAGTTTTGTAATGTTCTGTTTTTGGTCCCCTGAGTCCAAAAAAGTGGTTTTTAGCAAATGCTGTGTGTGTGTGTGTGTGCGTGTGTGTATGTGTGTATGTATGTGAACAGCATAGCTCAAAAACGAAAAATCGTAGGAAGTTCAAACATGAAATTTCGTTTAGGTATCACAATGGGATCCGACAGTCCGTTACTTGTCAAAATTTCTCAACCGAAAGTACCACTTTACTAGTTTTTTTTTTACTTTTTTGCGTTTTTCTTAAAAATGGTTCCGATGATTTTCTTCAAACTTGGTGTATCAACTACACATACAAAGAGCTACAACTTTTATTTGACACATTTCTCCGGAAAAATTCATTTAATGGCACTTCTGGGGGAGGGGTGGGATTAGATTTTCATCTAAAGTGCTATTTCAGTTTATTAGACAATTCTATCATCTAAATATTGTTAATTAGAATTAAATATATTGTTGAAATTCCGAGGTTGAAAAAAATCTGATAACCGGAAGTGTGTTTACATTATCACATTACTAAATGATTTTTTTCACTTTTTCGCAATTTTCTCAAAAATGGCTCCGATGATTTACTTGAAACATCCAATATAAACTAAACATACAAAGATCTACAACTTTTATTTGAAATTCTTTTAAGGGCACTTTTAGGGGAGGGTTGGGGTTATGTATTTCTCTATAATGCTATCATAGTTGATTATACAATTCTATCACCCAAAGAGAATTAATTAGAAATAAATAGATGGTCAAAATTCCGAGTTTCGAGGAAATTAGTAAACCGGAAGTGCGCTTTTACTGAACAGTTTTTCAATTTTCGTCGAATTTCTTTAAATTTGGTACACAACTATTTATAATCATAATTTTGAGAACTGGATTATGAGAAAGTTGTGTGAGTGTTTCACACCAGATTTTTTTCTATCATTATCATTAAAAATATATTATTGTTAGATACGTATGTATATAAATATATTATAAGTTACTTAATTGTTAAATAAGTATGCGGAAATATCTTTTGAACTAGAAAATCGTTTCACAATGCCGATTCATGCACACGTAAAGAACAGTTTAAAAAAAAAAAAAAAAGGTAATAAAAATTATTAAACTCCGTGAAGGTAACTGACCAGATATTATTATTAACTTACAACTACAACTACAACTACAACTAATAGCGCATGATCACTTACCTCATCATAGTGATGTACCGAAAAGAGATTTTTACTGTGACGAATTGATCGAATAGTTACGTGATATATAATTTGCACTAGCTCAACTTATAACAGATCGACTAATTTATATTGCATTTTTTCGTACTTTTTATTGCCCTTCTAGAATATTTATTGTGCCGTAGCTAATTAAATTACATGAACGCAATTAAAATTATATTACCCATTAAACATGCTGTAATTAACGTTATGTACTTTATATTTAATTTTAATAGTAATATATTTTAATGTAATTATGAAATAAGGAGAAAAGAGGATGCTTAAGCCGCAATATTTGTACATTCTGATTTGTCAAGCCGTCCATAAATTTTAAGTTGCCTTTCCAAAATTCGAACACAAAACATTATGCTATTAATTATATTAATGCTATAATTTGATGTTCTCAGTTACCTAAAAGCCTACAACTAACTCTAGTCCTTCTCTATGAGACCTTCATTTTCAGAAACTAGTTAATCTTTTACTTCCTTCAGGCTCAAGAAGACCATAAATAAGCAGCACGATCTGCAGAAAGTCGAATAAGGTAGCACCGAAGATTTGCGATAATTAAACTCTCTTTAAATCTACTTACAATTCTCGGAAATTTACACTATTATGTCGAATAATACGTATTCATATAATAATTCATACGCATCCCTTCTCTTGCAATTACCAGCTTACTCTCTTAGCAGGAGGAGATTAGAGCAGAAGAAAAAAAACATACACTTATAGGAAAAATTAACATTAGAGGAGAAATTAACGTTACTTTTCCCCTAAAATCCCCCCAAAATGAATCTTTTTCTTGGAAAAAATATTGTGTATGTAGATAATATGTGAAGTTAAAGAAAATCGTTGGAGCCAATTTTTTAAATAAAAAAAAAAAATTTTGTAAAGTCGCACGTACGAGGATGATGGATTTTGTCCTGAACTTTCATGTCAGGTGCGGTAGAGTATCTTTTTTTTTTTACTTATGCCATTTTGACTTAGGCTATTCAGCCAGTTTATGTCGCACGGCCCAATATGAAATTGATAAACTGTAAAAGGTATTGTCCTCATCGTTAAAAAGAGATCTAGTGTCCGCTAATTTCGGACAAGCGTCAAGGTGATCTGCGGACATATCATTCTGAAGGCACAATGGACAGACTGGACTCATGCCAATCCGACGCGATGTAAATGTTTTTGAGTAAATCGTAGCCTGTCAGCAATCTGAAACAGGCCACGGATACTCTGCGGGGTAGTGTAGGTGGGATTTGTCCGTTCTGTGATAATAACTGGGCCCACTGTTTTCCTGCTGTATGCTGCCAGTATCTCTCTTGGGTAGATCTCTGAATGGTGAGTTCTATTGGGCGCTTGTCTGTGCTTAATGTAAATGGAGTGGTCGGGCTGTTCGGCGCGCCCTCACCCGCAAGCCTGTCGGCCTCTTCATTAACCGGGGATTCCGCAATGTCCAGGAATCCACTGCAATACTGAACATCCTAGGAGCATGAGGGGTCGAGCTGGTGACAGCCGTGATCACTGCTTCCGACTCTACAAGAATCACAACGTGTGAATCCGATCTTACTCGTATTTCATCGAGAGCAAGTGCTATTCCCTTCAATTCGCCGTCAAAATTTCTCTCGATACTCCCCACAGGACATGCTCATTGAAAATCTCTACCATATATACCTGCTCCCGCGTTTGAGTAGGGCCCCAAGGACGAACCATCAGTGTAAACCCGCAGCCATGTTGACATGGGGGAATTCACCTCCAGGGTTTCCAGAGCAACGGCTCTAAGTTCATCGTGGAGAGACCTCCCCTTACTGACCGGCTGGCACAGATCCAATCTGCCGAAAAGAGTGGTGGTTGAGGTGGCGGGAATATATGACGGTTCTCAAGGGGAAACCCCCATGAAGCTTTAATGTTTTGTACCACCACAGTGAAGTTAGTCTGGGTTACAAGTCTGGTTGAGGGGAGGGTGACAACCATCCCAGCAGCCATTGCCTAGGCGCTTTAAGCGCTCATGTTAGCTTAATGTTGCGGCCTCTTCTGACGTATAGGAGCTCGATACCTGACTGGAGTTCGGATGCAATTATTGGGTAGGATTTGGCACCTCCCCTGATCAGTCTAAGAGTATCAAGTTCGAGCTTACTATGTTGTTTTTTTTTTCCAATTTTGAGATATTTCGTTCACACAAACATCCACACACGCACATAGACGTGTCCATTTGCTAAATATATTTTTTTGGGGGGGGGAATTCAACGAACTCCAAAAACGTGTATTTCCGGTGAAAACTGAATTTCAAAAATATGACGTAATCACAAAACTAAACATTAATAGTAAGGAAAAGTAATAAAGAAAAATTATAATGATTTAATTTGAAATTTGACTTCGGAGAATACACATAATTGATAATTTGCATCATTGCACACACACACACACACACACAGATTGGGTTTGTGGGTGAGGTAATTCGTTTTTTTTTTACTTTTTAATTTTGTGCTATGGCATGTATATTTATAGATTATCGTTAGATATACATTTGATTTGACAATTGCCCGCTATATCTTAAAACATACGTCTACAAAAAATTAAGAATCCTGCACATATATATAATTTTAGTGAAAATTGTAATAGTCACTTTATGAAAGTTAGTGGAGATATTTAATTATATAATGTGACCAACTAGATTAAAATAAAAACATTGTATATGTAGAGTATACATACATATAGTATTATTATTTTGGTGAAAGTAAAATTTCTTTAAAATGATCCATTTGTGGGACAAATGGCGGACACAGTTTTTATCACTTATTTTTTACAATAATATAATTTTTATTTTATATTTTTCTTTTCTTCAAAATATGTTTTGCTAAGAATGATTTTGAATTTATTATTTTGACATTTATATTGTTTGCTTTGCAAACAGGAAATTCTTCTATTTGAATTTAATATTTTTATTATGTTTATTTTTTATTATTTACATGATTATTGGACATTACTTTTTTATTACAGTGTAGACATAAAAATGTCATATATCAATATATGTAGGAATCACAATGACAATCATATGACAAATATTCTCCCTCGTTATTATCCACATATATAAATTATCGATATATTCATAGGTATTATTACTTTCTCTTACTCTAGTAAGAGGAAGTATTGTAATCGTGTCAAATTTTTCGATATCGAGTTTTCACCGGAAATATCCGTTTTGAGGTCCCCTGAGTCCAAAAAAGTGGTTTTTAGCAAATGGTCTCTGTGTGTGTGTGTGTATGGTGTGTGTGTGTGGTGGTGTATGTGAACAGCATAGCTCAAAAACGAAAAACCGTAGAAAACTGAAACTTAATATTCCGTTTAGGTATCACCATGCGATCTGACTGTGCGTTATCTGTCAAAATTCCTCAACCGGAAGTACCACTTTACTAGTTGACTTTTTTACTTTTTGCGTTTTTCTCAAAAATGGCTCCAAGGATTTTCTTTAAACTTCATACATCAACTACATATACAAGGAACTACAACTTTTATTTGAAACATTTCTCTGGGAAAATTGATTTAAGGGCCCTTCTGGGGGAGGGGTGGGGTTAGGTTACCCTTTAAAGTGCTATTTCAGGTTATTACACAATTCGGTCATTTAAATAATGTTAATTAGAATTAAATATGTTGTTGAAATTCCGAGTTTGAGAAAAATCGGAAAACCGGAAGTGCTTTTGTTTTAACACTTTACTAAATATGATTTTTTCACTTTTTCGCGATTTTCTCAAAAATGGCCCCGACGATTTTCTTGAAACAAACATATGAACTAAACATTCAAAGATCTACAACTTTTATATAAAACATTTCTCTGGGAAAATTCATTTAAGGGCACTTTTAGGAGAGGGGTAGGGTTACAGCTTCCTCTAAAGTGCTATCATACTTGATTATACAACTCTATCATCCAAATGAAATTAATTAGAAATAAATAGTTGGCCAAAATTCCGGGTGTGAAGAAAATCAGTAAACCGGAAGTGCGCTTTTACTGAATAGTTTTTTTCAGTTTTCGGACAAATTCCTATAAAATTTGGTACACAAACTATAAAATTTGTCAATTATAATTTTGATAACTGGAGTAAGAGAAAGTTGTGTGAGTGTTTCACACCAGATTTTTTTTTATTAAAAAAACTCTAAAAATATTTCACTACAGGTGATTGAAAGTATCATTTACCTTTGTCTAACGTTAGAGGAAATTAAAAAAAAAAAAAAAAAAAAAAAAAAAAAAAAAAAAAAAGGGGGTCTGTCTTTATGGAACTTTATTTTTCTTCGCTGTTTCTATCATAAAAAACGAACAATAATTCTATGAAAGCAGGCCTACACACATACATACTGCTCAGGCTTATTCAGTTTTTCAATTTTCTCGAAATCAATTCAAAGATTTTTTTCCATAAACTTCACTTTTAAATGCCTATCACTTTCGTTATGGTTGGTTCCGCGAAGCTGGAAAGCATCAGAGACATTTTCCATGATAGCCTGCTTCTTTTTTTGGTCATCGACCGGTTTCGGGTAGGTCTATCGGTTTTTTTTTTTAAACTTGGAATACAGGAATAAGTAATAAACCTTCACTTTTATTTTAAAAAAGGGTATCAATTGTATTTGCTTTGTGAAAGTCTATGTTATTATACTGTTTGCCAAAACATACTGATGATGGGCGAACGCCTGAAACCGGTCGATGACCAAAAAAAAAAAAAAACAGGCTATAATGGAAAATGACTCTGATGCCTATCACTTTCATTTGAAATATTTTTCGAGGTTGCTGGAGAAAGTGCAACCTTACTCTTTCATTTAAAGTGCAGCAACTTCAGTATAAATATAGTTCTGGCCATCTGTTTTAATATAAAGTTACATTAAAAGCATTCCTAGAAATTCCAAAATCTGATGAAAATCAGTTAACCACACTTGCAACTTTATAGAATTGGATTCTGAGTATTTCGGAATTTTTCTTGAAAGTTTAGCTTTATCGATTTTTTTTTAAGATACTTTCTAATTTGTTGCCTCTTAAAATTCATCCTTTTTCGCCTGTGGCTCGCCATAATATTATCGCGCCTACCATCATCACCGGCTTCCGCCTACAGTACCTGCTGCCACCGCATCTTTGTGCGACATCTTCAGGACATCTTTATTCGCCTTTATCTTCCCCCTTTTTCACCTTGAACCCCCTCCTTCTATCGATTCCCTTTTACACTCACCAACACACGCACACACGCACCCTTACACGGAACATTGTCTCCCTTTCTTTCTATCCTCCTTCCGCCCCACATCAACCTTGCCGCCTACCTCCGCATCACAAGGTAAGAAAAACCATTTCTTATTACATTTTATATTCATACATTTCGCCATTCATACCGCTTCTCGAGCAACGCTCTGTTGCTTGCTTCTTCGGGTGTTTGTCAAGCAAACATTGTGGTCCTCCGGGCCGGATAAGGACTTCCGGCATTTCGCCTCCCGCGCCTTCTCCCCTATCCGCCGTATACTTTCACCGATTGGTGAAAGATGCCTCCCAGGCTCTGCAGGGCTATTTAGATGGTTTTCTTCAAAGGCAAAAGGACAGTGCGCTGTCTACGCATTATGCCTTAAGCCTGCGGGGCCTTGTGGAGGAAGAGTTCTCCGCCTTTCTTTCTCATATGGATCCCTATTTGGTAACCAAAGAACTGCCTGAGGACTTATCCGAGGAGGTCCTTTTGGCTTCGCGCCAAAGAGTGCGCCTCCTGTACACCACTATCCGCCATCTCCTCTCTCAGGTTCTCCTCCCTCCCCTTCACCGCCCGCTCCTACATCTTCCGCCTTTCCCGCCTCCCGCCTCCCGACCATTTCCGTCCCCAAGTTCAGCGGGGACATCTGCCGGTATTCGGAATTCCGTGACCTCTTTCAATCCCTGGTCATCAAAAAGGCTGATCTCTCCGACATAGAGCGGCTGCACTACCTCCATGGCGTACTTACCGGCCCCGACAAAACGATTATCGCCAACATTCCGCTGCAGGGGGGCCAATTTCAACACGCTTGGGAGACTCTCTGCGCGACCTATGACAATCGTCGCCAGTTCGCGGAATCCCTGTTACTCTAACCTTACTCTTTCTTTTAAAGTGCAGCAACTTCAGTATAAATATAGTTCTGGCCATCTGTTTTAATATAAAGTTACATTAAAAGCATTCCTAGAAATTCCAAAATCTGATGAAAATACGTTAACCACACTTGCAACATTATAGAATTGGATTCTAAGTATTTTGGAATTTTTCTTGAAAGTTTAGCTTTATCGATTTTTTTTTTAAACTTGGAAATATACAGCATAGATATAAAACCTTCACTTTTATTTTGAAACATTTTTTTCTGGGTAAATTGATTCTATTACGGTTCTATTGGACTCTGTGACATTCGATTTCACAGTTATTCGGGATTCGATAAAAGCGCAGTCTCTTTTAGACTACAATATAATCATATTCTACCGGCCTTTGTGCCGGAAGAACTAATATTATATTTTTACCAACTATTATTATTTTTATTATGGATACTTTGTATGTAGGTAGAATTTTCTATATTCCGTATTAATACAGTAGCTGTGAATGTTTCAAAACGGATTATTTATTTATTTAATTAAGAACTTGAATGTTTAATGAGTTTAAAATAGAAAAAAAAAAAACAAAAAAACAACAACATTGAAAGTAGTATAAAAAAAAAAAAATCTACTTAATTAAAAAGGTAAAAAGTTAAGATAAATCGTAAATAAGGATTAATAATTTCCAGCACGTACCAATTAAATGGTAATTTACATAATGTACTTGTATTGCAATAAGGCGGAACATATGATGAATGAAACATGAGCTAGAATTTGCAAATCATTTCTCTTTTATTTTATTTTATTTTTTTTTTGCTTAGTGAATTTATGTAGAATTTATTTATTATTACGTAATAATAATAATAATAATAATAATAAAAAGTAAATATTTACTTATAATACAATACAATATGTATATAAGAATAAATTATTGTTTCTATTATATTTATATACTAAATACATATAAAATAATAATAGTTATATATAAAGTTCGTGAAGTATATTGTTAGATACATGCATGGATGTCGTGATCATAGACGTTCATCTTCACACACGAACAAAAACGGAAAACCTGACCCATATCGCTTTTATACTTTGTAAAATAAAATAAAAAAAAAAAAAAGAAACCAAGTTGAGTACAATTCACGATTATACAGTGAGGGCAAAGTTTAATAGTTACTTTTGAAGAAGAATAATATATATACATATATATGGAACTATGTATTGGGCATCATTATGTTTAATATTATTGGATAGTTGAATAGTGGCATTCGTCAGCTAGTTTTTAAGTATAATGATTTGTTGTTATGTTTGACTACACCGTTTCGGGGGGTGGGGGGGTGGTAGACGACAATGATAATAGTGGCTCGTGCGCCCCTGAAACTAGTAGGGCTCATCTAGTTCTAGTTATACATAATACTTCTGCTCTTATTTCAAATAGATCATATCATGCTTATTATTATTTTCTTTTTCTTTTTTACAGTTTTATTATTCATAAAAATGTTGGGATAATTCATGTCTGAGAATGCATGTCAAAGATTGGTCTCCACTTACAGAACTGGGACGTTTCAATAACCTTGGCTATGTATGTCGGAATTTTCTTAACGCTTTTCTTATCAAATGTTCCAATAAAATAATAATAAAATGCATAATCTTTCAGGCTTGCGCGGTCATTGTCGTCATGTTAAACACATTGTCATGTTAAACACATTGTTATGTTAAACACATTGTCATGTTAAACACATTGTCATGTTAAACACATTGTCATGTTAAACACATTGGCTTGTCTTCGGGTTGGGACCGTATCATTGGTTTGTTGTAAACGACGTTTACAGCATATAGTATAAAAGTGGAAGCTGAGTTGTTTGACTGCTTGTTAGAGGCACATTACCCTGAAGAAGCCTATTGTAATATGAGCGAAATGTCGGTTTTTCAACAAACTAGCGGCGGTCTCATTTCAAAAACCCGAGTGTTTGTTTTACATAAGCAGTTAGTTATAAATAAGGTAATTTTAAGCGGCTTTTCAATAGAATACGCTCCTATAAACCTGGCACCTCGAGGTTCTCGACAGTCGAACGACCCTCCACAATTTCATTTAAAAAAAATGCGTTTACAAAAAATAAATACATCAGAGCTCATCTCCAGAGCATGTTGCAGGATACAAAATGCACACAATTTTGAAAGAAATAAACAACTGAATTTCTGAAATGAAGTTCAAATAAATAATGCTTAAAAATGTGTTCCCTCACTCATAGAAAAGTATGTTCTAAACTTATAGATGATTCACCAATAAAATATAGTTCAACAAGCTGTTTTACAACACTATAAAGTCATAAAAAGTACATAAGAAGGTAAATAAAAGCAATATATATAACAGTTCATAAGTAAGAAATTTGATTTTTTTTTTTTTTTTTTTTAATAAAAAATATATTATTGAATATGTGAATAGGTCCACAATGCTGGATAACATCTGGGATTTTATCCGTCGTTGCAATGCATATTTGTAATGTTCCTGATCGATTTCGCATTTTCATCCGTCGTCACGAGTAAAGTTAACAAGTTTATGTAGAGAGTTGACTTCAACTTAATGTTTGTGTTACATACTATACTTGAGCTCATACAACCAACAAGTTTAGTGTGTAACTGAAACATTTAGTTGAAATCAACTCTCTATACGAACTTGACAACATTACTCTGACGATGGATGAAAATCCGAAACCGGTTAAGAAATCCCAAAAAAACATATTAAATTTTTGTCAGATTTCATTATAACAAATTTTAACCTTTTCATTCAATATTTTTCTTTAAAAAAGGTTTTAGTGAATTTCTCTTCAGATAACCGGATTTTTCATATATAAAACAAAAAAGTCATGATGTTGGCAAATATTTTTGAACTGTTAATGATACATTTAATACCAACAGTGCAACAAGTTTTTGTTTCTATTGTCAATACTTCGCTAATTTTTTTTTTTTCGTTCCTAGGGGCGAAATTAATTGTAATTTATCTCCTACCATTCTCTCACTTTCTTGGGCCTTAAATTGTTTTCTTGCCAGTAGCTATGAATTTGTTGGTAATATTTGCAGAGCTAATTTGTATTTTGAGAGAGATCTTACGTGGCATCATCTTTCATTATACAAAGAAACGCAGAAAATTTATTCTCATTAGTAAAATTCACCATTTTACTCAAATTTTAATAAATAACTGTTTGTAAACATCACTCAAGAAATCGGAAATAGCAAATGCTTCAAAAAAATTAATTTTTCTTATGTTTTTTACATGTTTCGTGGTCCCCTGAGTATGAATAGGTTGGAGTGTGTGAACAAAATATCTCCAAAATAAAAAATTGAAGGAAGCTCAAATTACTTCTACTTTTAGGTATCATCACCTCATCTGGACCCGGAGGTTTTGATCATAATCTATCAACCGATAGCGTCTACACTGAATGTTTTTATTTCTTATTATTTCCCATTTTTTTTTTTTTTAATGGCTCCATACTAGACTGTAGGGGATTATTGCACTGCGACCTGAAAGATCTATTGTTCCCGCTGGAGCCTTCTTAGTGCACTGCCGGCCTCCAAGCGGGTTCCCTAGCTACAGACAACACTGCCCATCACGGGGCAGTTAGTGGAGAAGCTCCTAGGAAGAGAAAATCTAAGGGCTGCATGCTGGATTCAAACCTGGGACCTCCACGTTGCTACCACTAAGCTAATCGTTTCCTTCTCCCTTGGCTTAGGCCAATAAACTAGGGACGGAGACCATAGTGTGTGTACTGGTTTGTTTTTGTCCGTAAAGAGTAGAGTGTATATAGTTTATATGTATTGCGTACTGTTCTGACGAAGTGCATGGAGATCTAAGCTGTGGTAACCCGTAGGTTCGCTACTCTGTTGTATGATAATTGTTTTTGTCACATAATACTTGTTAATCAATATGTATTGTAAAAGTCTTTAAGTCCAAAAAACAAACCAAATTTGCAGTAATAAAAATGTACTTTTTGTTATCATGTCTTCTTGTTATAAGATCGCTTTCTCCACTAGATGACCAAAATAAAAAGTAATCAAAAAATCAATAAAAAAAAAAATAATTAAATACTTTTCCAATTGTCTTCTTACTGATTGATATTCTGGATTTCATTCCTGCGAACCATTCAAATGACTGCAAGTTCTAACTCTAAATTATAGTCCTTCATCAATCGGAAGACCTAACTTCATTAAATAATTTTTTTCAGTTTTTAGTAATTGCTCGAAAAAAGCTTCATCTATTCTCATCAAACTTTGTATCTTATACACAATCCTGTATATTGCTATTTTATTGGAAATATTCCTCTGGGAAAAGTGATGGAGGATTTTGGGGATCGCGAACTCCAAGCTGTCCTTCCAAGTGCCCTTTCAAAACATACTTATAATATAGAAACCAATTATTATTATTTTTTTTTAATTTAAGGAGCTTCTATGGTCTTTCGCGCGACTTCTATGTGTATAATTTTCTGAATGTTGGACGGGTTTCTTTGATGAAAAAATAAAAATGAAAAAAAAAACACGATTATATCAAAATCCGTTAGAATTAGTTTAAGATTTGCAAGATTTTATTTTTTTTTTTGCTTTAAATCCTGTGCCCAAATCATCCAATTTAAAAAAATTGTCATGTTTAAAAAATATTATGCATTTAAATTGGGGTACAGTAATTAATATTGCATGATTTTTTTTAATTCTGCATAGTGATGGAAGATTAAAAAAATTTGTGAGACTTTTTTTTATGATAATGGTTGAATTTTTTTTTTTTTTTTTTTAATTTTTTGATGGTTGAGAGTGATGACTTTAATTTCATAATTTGTATTTTCATTTATTTTTTTCTTTTATTAAAACATTGAACAAAAGTTTAATATTGAGTTGTTTTTTTTTTTATATCAAAACATATTTAATGAGTGATGTTCCTTTATTTTTATTGTTAGAGGATTTGTTCTAATCTTTGTATCTTTGTAATTGCATACAACAGATTCCTGTCACTATTAATGTGATACATACTTCCGAAAAAATTTATTTCAAAGGGTTCTGGTGGACTTGTCAATTAGCTTTAAATTTAAACTACCGCTAGAAGGTTGAGATAGAGGGCGCTAAGTAAGTCTATTGCGACATAAGTCCGTACAAGTATGTACGTATAACCGTAATACCTTTTTTTTATGGCCAGCCCAGCTAAACGTTTGTAAACAATGCAATTTTAAAGATATGTTTTCAATTAAATAGTATTAAATTGCAGTAAGATAACTTTATGTGAGTGTTTCAAACCAGATTATAACAGATAAAACTCATTATACCAGATTATACCAGATTATAACGTTTTTGGACCCTCAAGTGGGGGGGGGGGGAACATCATTTTGTCCTAGCTGACAAATAAGAATACGTTACTAAAAACTATAATACAACTAGGTTTCATAACACATATATAAAGATGTTTTTTTTTTTTATGTCAGAAATAATGACAAAGAAAACATTAAAATGTGATTCAAAATTTCTAAAAATTATAATCGGTTGCTATTGAAGAAGTGACTTTAAAGCACAACTAGAAATTCTTTTTTTTTTCCCCCTTATGCAAAATATTTCAGTTGGATTTTCTTGTAATGGAAATTTCTCATGTTTTTTTCAAAAAGCAATATACCAAATGTAGGTTAAGGCTGTAAGATTTGTAAGATGGTTGAAAATAGCCGGGCGAATTAAACGCCCCTGCGTGATTAACAAAAGTAATTGCCCCTTGCTTCAGAACCATTTTTGGAGCTGAACTAATTTAATGAATTTTGTATTTTAAAATTAAAATTTAATTATAAAACTGTACTGGTACAAGTAGTCTTTCTAAAACTAAGGAAAGTGTTTTAAGGAAATTGTGTAAAAAATTATTTTAAGACTAAAACACCTTGTGAAATCTCGCTTTAATCAAGATATACTGAAGTGGCTGCAAAAAGTTTTGCAAAAAAATTAAATTACCCTAATTAGCTGCAAAATCTTTTGACGAATTTGCCAATTTATGAAATTGTTATGGACAGCAAAATTTTTTTTTTTCGTCATTCAAAATAAAATTGTACACTGTTATTAAAAAATGGCATACCTCTTTTTATTATTATCGGCTATAACTCTTACAGTTTTCCAATAAATGAAGAAAAGGTTTATATTTGTGAGAACAAATGGTCGCCTAGTATTAACTGTAGCGACAATCATTTTTTTTTTTTTTAACCTATTTATTAATATTTACAATATTCGAATGATGAAACAGTTATACCGTTTCAAATAGGAAGCACTTAAATTTACTTTAATGGAAACAAGGTGATTATTATTGTGTTTTGTTCAAAAAAGACAAAGAAAAAAAAAGCGTAAAAAAAGGAATAAACAATATGGGACAAGATAGTAATAAAAAAATTTTTAAAAAAATGGAAGGCACATGATTTAGCCGAATAATCTAAAACTCGACAACCGAATTTGCAACGCTGCTTCTGTGACGTTAAGTGGAAGAACGTTCGAAAATGTAAAAGCTTTTAAATACTTAGGTACCATCTTCACTAAAGAAATGGACGTTAGAAAAGAAATTAAAGAGAGGTTGGCTGCCGGAAGTAGATGCATGTTTGCTTTAAATAAGATCCTTAAATCCAAAAATGTCTCTCGAAAACATAAGATAAACGTCTACAAGACAGTTATCCGGCCGATAGTTCTTTATGCTTCGGAAACTTGGATACTGAATGAGAGCGAGTGCAACAACTTCTGGTGTGGGAAAGGCGTGTGTTACGTAAGATTTACGGGCCAAATCTTATAAATGGCTCGTGGAAGATAAAAAGTAACACAGAGCTGAAAGAATTGTTTGCATCGCCGGATCTGGTTGCCGAGGTGAGGAGCAAAAGATTGATATGGCTGGGACATTTGGAGAGAATGGATGAGGATCGAGCACTGAAAAAGCTTTTCCGGAATCGCCCAGAAGGAAGGAGGAAAGTGGGAAGACCTAGAAAGAGATGGTTGGAGGATGTGGAGGAGGACCTCAGAAGGCTTGGTGTGAGGCATTGGAGAAGAAAGGCCATAGATAGAGAGAGCTGGAGGCAAATTACTAAGGAGGTCAAAAAAAAAAAAAAAAATCTAAAACTCAATAACGAAGCACTGTTTCCCACATCACATTAAATATAACACCAATCATTCAGCTTGTCTAATTTATGACTTAACTCTAGTCACTTCTGTATCTTTTACTCTATTTGTCAAGTAAAACATTTTTTGTTGACAATTTCGGTTATAGGTAGATATAAAAAAAAGTAGAAATAGTCTGATTTTCAAACTCTTAATATTAAATAAAAAAAATCTGGTGTGAAACACTCACACAACTTTCTCTTACTCCTGTTCTCAAAATTATAATTGACAAATTTTATAGTTTGTGTACCAAATTTAATGAAATTCGCCGAAAACTGAAAAAACTGTTCAGTAAAAGCGCACTTCCGGTTTACTAATTTTCTTGAAACTTGGAATTTTGGCCATCTATTTATTTCTAATTAATTTTGTTTGGATGATAGAATTGTGTAATTAACTATGATAGCACTTTAAAGAAAAACATAACCCCACCTAAAAGTGCCCTTAAATGAATGTTCCTAGAGAAATGTTTCAAATAAAAGTTGTAGATCTTTGTATGCGTAGCTTATATAAGAAGTTTCAAGAAAATCATCGGAGCCATTTTTGAGAAAATCGTGAAAAAGTGAAAAAAAAACATTTAGTAAAGTGGTAAAGTAAACGCACTTTCGGTTATGCGATTTATTTCAAACTTGGAATTTCAACAATATACGTATTTTAATTCTAATTAACATTATTTAGATGAGCGAATTGTCTAATAAACTGAAATAGCACTTTAGATGAAAATCTAACCCTACCCCTCCCACAAAAGTGCCCTTAAATGAATTTTTCCAGAGAAATGTTTCAAATAAAAGTTGTTGCTCTTTGTATGTGTAGTTGATATAGTCAGGTTTAAAGAAAATCGTCGGAACCATTTTTGAGAAAATCGGAAAAAAGTAAAAAAAACAACTTGTGAAGTGGTATTTCCGGTTGAGGAATATTGACACATAACGCACCGTCAGATCCCATGGTGATATCTAAACGGAATATCAAGTTTGGACTTTCTACGATTTTTCGTTTTTGAGCTATGCTGTTCACATACATTCAGACATACATACATATATGGACACACACACGCGCGCGCGCACAGACCATTTGCTAAAAACCACTTTTTTGGGCTCAGTGGAACTCAAAATGGATGTTTCCGGTGAAAAGTCGTTATCGAAAATTTGACACGATTACAATACTTTCTCTTACTAGAAGTAAGAGAAAGTAAAAAATGTGTATCTGTGTGTGTCCGTGTATGTGTGTGTATCTCTCTGTGTATTAACAAAATATGTCAGAAACAAAAATTCGCAGGATGCTCAAATCTGGTATTCCGTTTAGATACTATACTACCACCGCAACACACACGAAGATTTCGGACAAATACCATCAACCAAAAGCGCACTATATTTTTCATTATTTTTTATTTTAAAAAAAAAAACGACTCCAACGAATATCTGATATTAAAACCATTTTGAAATGTGATCTTATGAGATAATATATTGACAAAGAAAGTTGATGTACATTTTTGGCAGGAAAGAAGCATTTTTTACTTTCTCTCTTTTCGAAATTGAGTTTTCACCGGAAACACATGATTTAGGGTCTCCTGAATACGAAAAATTCTGGTGTGAAACACTCACACAACTTTCTCTTACTCCAGTTCTCAAAATTATAATGGACAAATGTTATAGTT
>JAAEAF010006247.1:0-17116 GCA_011037195.1 Triatoma infestans | reverse complement strand
CAAAGCGCCCTTAACAAGGCATATTGTTGGACACAGGATAAGGGTCTTTCTATTAATCCTATTAAGACCCAGGCAATTCTATTTACTCATAGAAGGAAGATAGTAGGTTTTACACTTCCTAGGTTGTTAGGTACTTCCATACAGGTTAGCAAATCAGTGAAGTTCCTTGGAGTAGTTCTGGACAGTAAGTTGAACTGGTCGGAACATGTTAAGACACAGCATCAAAAGGCGATAATCTCCTTTTGGCAATGTCGAAGAGTTGTAGGTAAGAACTGGGGAATCACTCCCAAGATGATGTTCTGGATTTATTGTATGGTCATTAAACCTAGATTGGTATATGCGGCTTTGGTGTGGTGGCGTCGCATTGAAACACGATCCGCTAGGCAGTTGTTGGAAGAAGTCCAACGCTTGGCTTGTCTGGCGGTGACTGGAGCGTTTCGGACTACACCGACCGCATCTATGGAGACTTTGTTAGGGATTCCACCTCTCTTTGTGGAGGTGAAAAACCAGGCAATGAAAGCCTGTTATAGAATTAAACAGGCAGGTTTTTGGCAGGGTAAGCGATATGGTCATTCTACCATTTATCGTGAGATGCTTTTAAGGATTCCCATTACAGGTTTCCCTTCTGATAGGAATTTGAAGACTTTTGTCTTTGGTCATTCCTACAGGGTTAGGTTGCCTTCTAGGGAAGATTGGTTAACCCTGGGTCCGTCTGGTGTGATTCCTGAGAATTATCTCCGATGCTACACGGACGGTTCCAGGATGGATGGTAGGTCTGGGGCTGCCGTCTATTTTGAGACGGGAGATCATTTGGTAGCGCCTCTTGGTGAGTGGGCCACCGTTTTCCAGGCTGAGGTTTATGTAATTCTTTGCTGTATTTTGGATGAGAGGGTGCGTAACACTAATTTAAAAGGTGTTTGTATCTGCTCGGACAGCCAGACTGCGTTGAAGGCGCTTAATTCATGTGTCTTCACTTCCAGATTGGTGTTGGAATGTTCTAAAAGACTGGAAGATCTTTCTTCATTAAAGGATGTGCTTCTGGTCTGGATTCCAGGTCATATGGGAATTTTTGGGAATGAGGAGGTGGATAGGTTTGCCAAATTAGGTGCCTCTCTCCCTTTCATTGGTCCAGAGCCTGCTGTTGGTGTGTCTTCTGGCACATGTTTGTCGGGCTTTCAGACGTGGATGACCTCGCAGCACTCATCCTTATGGATGAGTGCAGTGGGTTGTCGGCAGTCTAAAATGCTCATTGGGGGTCCGGACGGAGCTTTGAGTAGTGGGGTCCGATGTCTTTCACGGACCTCCCTCAGGTATCTGGTTGGATTCCTCACTGGGCATTGTGGTTTAAGGAGACATCTCTATATAATGGGACTTGTGCCTGACCCTTTTTGTAGAGTTTGTGAAACTGAGGAGGAAACACCCATGCATTTGATGACGAATTGTTTGGGTTGTGAGGAGATTAGGTTTAGGACCTTCGGCCGGAATAGGATGTCGGTAGAGGATCTTAAGCTGTGTCCTTTTAAGGTTTTGGTCCGATTTGTTCGGTCTGTTGTGAAACTTAGATGGTTAAACCCTGGGCCTGGATTTTCATTCTAGTCCCAGTGGTAGGTATTCTTTAGGGGTAGCTATATGGGCCCGAGGGGGCTTTGGATAGCGTAGGGTTTACTTCCCTCCCCTTTTGTGAATAATAATAATAATAAATATATATGCTACATATACAAAGAGCTACAACTTTTATTGCAACATTTCTCCCGGGAAATTCCATTTAAGGTGGTTTTTTGGGGAGAGAGGGTGGGCGTTATATTTTCCTCTAAAGCGCTATTATAGTTTATTATACACTTCTAAATAATTGAATTAAATATGTGGTAAAATTCTGATTTTATACAAAATCGGTTGAAAAGAAGTGCATTTTTGCTGAAGTTATTTCAGTTTTCTACGATTTTATCCATAAAAACACCTACGGATTTCATTAAATTTGTTACGCTAACTATGAATACAGACACGTATTACTTTTATTAGGATTTCTTTCTTTTTTCTCTAAGAAAGTTCAGTTAAAGAAGTTTGGTAGGGGGGAGGGAATAAGGTTTCCTCAAAAAAAAGTCATTTTATTAAGCCTAGACTTTCCAATTGATATGAAATTGAAGACAAGCGAACATTTTTAATGGAAATTATAAGTTTGAAGAAAATTTGTGACTTAAATCTGCGTAAACTGAAGTTAAAAGAAAGTTGAATGAGTGAGTGTTTCATACTGAAATTATTTTATTTTAATTTATTTTTTGTATTTTTTTTTTTCATTTATATTTGATATATTTACATATATTTGTATGTATTCATCTTTAAACTTTCCTAATCGTATTTATCTTCAAAGATATCCTAAACGTATTTGTTTATAATATGAGAAGACATTTTAAATATAATTGATTATATTTGTTAGTAACTAGTATTGGAAGGGAAGGGATTAGCTCAGTGGTAGCGTGCTGGACTAGCAGTGCGGCGGTCCCGGGTTCGAGTCCAGTTGCTACCCTTAGATTTTTTTCTTCTTAGGAGCCTCTTACAGCTCACTGTAACAATGAGCCATTGCATGGTGCATGCTGAAAATAAACTTCCTGGTTGAAGGTTTATTGTAAGCAGGGAATTAAAATTAATAAATTAATTATTAAAATTAATATCTTATCTGTTAAAAATTATTAGAAACTTTCTAATTAACAAAAATTTGAATCCTTTGAGAAAAAGTTATTATGCTATTATATTTACATTTTTCAAAATTTTATATTTAATTTTTCCAGCTAATTATTTTCATGAATCTTCTGGCCAATATGGTTACCAAAATTAATTTAAAATTTGTTATAATAGATTCTGAAATTAGTCCAATAAAAGTGTAAATGCTAGTTTAAAACTAGTTACGCTTATCGTAAGTGGTCACATATTGTGACCACCCACTATGAATAATTTCATTGTTACAAGTCGGATAAAATGTAATGTATTGATCTTCACTTTAACCTAATTTTGTTTTGCCAAAGTTAAACTGTAACAAAGTTAATCATTATTTACTTTGTCTTAATACGGTTCTAATTGAAATTGAAACATAAAATAAATCAATTTTTTTTTTTTTTTTTGTTTAATTAGAAATCTACCATAATTAACGAATAATTAATAAAATATATCGACCAGTATTTTGTGGGTGTGAATATATTTGGAAAGATCCTCTCTAGATGATATATTAAGTGTAGGTTGTAGCGAACTCAGGGAAAGTTTTACTTGATGTATGATCAATGTCCTTATAGGAATGTTGCTAGAAGCAGTTTGACAATTATGGGAAGATGCTTGGGCTAGTTGCTTAGTTCAAACCAGTGAAATTCCTGTACACGAGCACTCACTCACCCACACAGATACATATATACATAAATACACAGACACATGTATCTTGCAATGTGGAGAATTACAACTGCAATTATAGTCGTTTATGCCTGCTATTACTTACTTGACTAGTGCAATATTATGATATACCTAAATAGTAACAGATTTCAGTTTAGTTTATAGTAACAGTATTCTAGTAGATGTTGTCCAACAAAACATAACTCAATATTGTCTAAGTTTACTTTTAACATAAATAACCTATGGCGCAACATCCTGTAAAAGGCCAAGGCTTGCCACTGGGGGGGAGGGCGTATGGTAAACTTGCCGCGGTTCCCTCGCCGTTTAGTTCCAGCGTTCGCTACCTATTTAACATCAATAGCTAACATGAAAACTTTTCAACTGTAAAATTGCCTTTTGCTATGGTAATGTTGTTGTTAAATTATATTATTGTAATGCAATATATTGTTAGTTTGGTGTAACAATATAGGTAGTTAGTAGGCTCCGAAATTTTTCCTAATTAAGAACTTAGTGACGTATCGGCCATGGTCAAATCTATAAAAATATCAGAGATATTTTCCGGGATAGACTGCTTCTTTGTGGTCATCAAACGGTATCGGGCGCCCGATATCAGTAGAATGGTTTTTGTGAAAAAGTGTCACACAATCATAGACTTGCACAGAGCAAATTTAGTTGATATATTGGTTTTTAAAAATGTTTTTGTTAGGACCTAGCTGGCTTAAGAGGAGTGTTGGTGCTTGAGTGGGAAAAGACATATTTTGGTCTTTCTTAGGGGCATATTGTTCCCGTTAAAAATGGAAACATCCAACCCGTGGGGGTGTGTAATTTAAATTACATTTATTTATTTTTAACAGAGCGAAATAACACTGTGTCAGCAATGGGCTGCTGTGAAATAGTCACTGACAAGAAATGATAAAATACGAACTGAATGATCGTAAGATAATATAGATAAATAAATAATATTTTGTTAAACAATCAATCTACGTATATAAGCTGGTTATTTAATAACATAAACACATTTCGGATTCACCTTTCATAATTCACACACGCCACCCACGCACGCATGAATTACGTAAATATGGGTTCTTTACATGCCTAAATATAACAGGCTTAAATACAGACTTTTATAAATATATCATTGAAAAAAATAATATGTGTGTTATCCAACCTTAAATTAACGTACACACCACACTAACATTTTATTTTCTCGACTCGCATACATTAATCACATATGTACAACTTAAAGGCAGTTATGATTCGTATGTACAGATTTAAAAACTAACCGATTCAAACTGAAACTAAAATCTATTTGGTTTTTAAACTTAAATACTATTTGTTTCAGGTGAGTTGTGTATTGTTTGTTGGTTTTTTATTGTTATTGTGGGAAGACAATTTTGAATAGTGGTTCACTTGCGAATTTTGTCTGTTCGTTTATAAGCTTTTGTGTCTTGTATTTATATATTTCAAGTTGTTCTAGTACGTCCAGACGTCGTCCTTTTTTGCCAGGGTATATTAATTTTATCGTGGTAGAGATGTCGTCGGGTTTGTGTTTGTTCGTGTTTAGGTGGTGGCATAATTTGAGTCAGTTTTGTTGTACTAGTATGATCTGATTTGTTCGTTCCCTGATTTTTCTGCCTACCTGGCCAACGTAAATGTTGTTACAGTCCGGGCATTTTAATTCATGTGGGCCATTTACAAAACTGTAAAAATATTTTATACTTGGAAGAATACATCGTTGTTATTTTTATATTAATTAATAGACTGTAATCCAAATGTCCAGCTCTTCGGGACCAACCACAATAACGATAAAAATATATTATTGTTACGTATTCCTGGAGTTTAATGGTGGCTTTTAACAAAATGCAGCGGAATACGTAACCGGGTCGATTAAAAAATCAATAGATTGGTCTGACGTCAATGAAGGGCAGTGACGTTACTTGGAACTCTCGTCACCCAGAGCTCTGTCGTACCTAATTAGTTAAAAATCTCGTCACTTTGAGCGCTGGCTGACACTTCTTATCGTGTTTTGCGAGACGACGCCAGTTGTAGCATCCAAGTAGTTCACATGTATATAGAGAACAGTACGACGCTATACCAGACAGCCTTTTTATTAATTATTCCTTTACAAAATCATTTGTGTTGAAGTTTATTCGTTGTGAGTTTGCACAGTTACATATCAATCTTATTATTCAAGTGTATTTCACACTTTCTTGTGGCGTATCTTCCAATTCGCAGTACCATACTTCTCTTTTTACGCCGTACAGTTGCAGCCTCACGTTTTGTAATACTTCTAGCAGTCTGGTGATCATTTACTTTACAGTTTTAACATTCATTACGAGCCTATTCAGCAGTGGTGATTACAAGATTCACCAATTCAGATAGCGTCAATCTCTGGCGGATGCAAGTGGCTTATATTAACTTCATTCTACTATTTCTGAGTAAGATATTTATCCCATTTTTCCTCTCCTTTATGTCTTTACTCATTATTCATTGTTATTATAAGCTGGCAGATGCCATTTATGCGATAATTGAAATCGCTCTGAAGGTAACCTATCATATTATTTTTTCTTTATCAGTGCCTTCAGTCTCAGCTTAATATTTATTTGTATTATTAACTGTTTCTCTATAATTCAAAGCTAAGTGACTCTTCACTGCCTGCTCAACTTATACAATCTGGAGAGACGTATTCTATACACCAGATAGAACAAATTCTGATTAAAGGAGGCGTAAGAGGCTGTAACTTTAAGGCAAGTATACTCACTTTAACTTCTCTTAGTCGACCTCCTAGTGTGATTACATATGTTTTCTCAAACGTAGTTTGAGAATTTCCAGTTCTATCTTTAGCCTTATTTTCCTACATATTTATTCTTGTGCCAACAGCTTTGCAGGTCTACTTCCTGCTGGACGGATGTGAACTCATCCTTTCTTCAACAACCTGTGGACAGCCCTAGAAGGGATTGTTTGCCATTCAGAGAGTCATAGTAATTCCCAGGGCACACCCTCTAGTCAGCGTTCGTTTTCGAGCTCGGATCTGGTTCATCTGTTGGTGCCGGATGAACTACTTACCGAGCTTGCAAATACGTAACAATTATAATTATAAGAATACATTCATATTATTTTATATTATTAGTATATTCTATAAATAAACTCGTAATATTGTTATTTTAAAAACATAATTAAGTATTTGTCGGTTATTATGTTCAAATAATCATATAATATCAACTATATGTATCACCCTTTTGAGTTACTCCCCTTACATAAACTGTAAAAGTAACTTAATAATTAAGTAATAGTGAATTAAGTACTTTATAACAATAATATTGTAAAGCAACTTAAATATTTGGATTACAGTGTATTTATAATATTATAAAAATAACAACAAATATATTCTTCCAATTATAATATATTTTTACAGTTTTGTAAATGGCACTAAGTTTTTAATTAAGAAAAATTCAGCAACCTAATTAATGTTTCAGCAAATCCACAATACGTTGCATCCAAACGCTGAAGATTCAATTATAATTTGTCACTTATTATGGTTAGGCTATATTTTATCATGAGAAGAGAGAAGTTTAATTTAGTTTCTCATAAGTTAGAATATTGTTTTGTAATTTGTATAGAAAATAATTACAAGCATTGACTAGTAATTATAAGCAATTGCTTTGTCGGCTTTTTATTTCTATTACCAAAATGGTGGTCATGAGAGGATTCTTTATTAGTCCCCGCACAATCATAAGGGACCACAGAATAAAAATATATACTATTATTATTCATGCTTACATTTGTATTCAATAAATGTATATGTACTAAAGCAAAGTGAAAAGTTCCCGGCCTACCCCATAGATGCCAGTGCTACAAATGAAATTACTGTTTTGTTATACTATACTGGCACAATTGTTGCAAAAGTAAATACATTGTAAATACATACAAATTGTGAATTTGATCAGACAAATAGTTTGTATTATATATATGGCTGTTTAAAGTAGCATGTTATGTGTTTTTGACAAAATGAATAAACTTGAATACCGTTCTTCGTTTTGAATGGTTTATCGCCAACAGCAATTTATTCAAAGTCGGTGAAAGTGTATAAGGAGTATGCACCCTCGATACAACAGTAACAAAAATCGGCAACTGAGTTTAAACGTGGATGCACATCGATTGAAGATGATCCACATGAAGAACGGCCAAAAACTGCAACTACTGAAGATAATATCGAGAAGATGCACAATATTGTTCTAGATAATCGATGATTAAAGGTGTATGAGATAAGGCTGTAGGCATTTTAGATGAAAGGGCATTTTACATCTGAGATGTAAGAACTCAGTATGAGAAACATTTGTGCAAGATGGACGCATCATTTGTTGAATGCTGGCCACAAACAAATAAGAAATCGCGTGTGCCGTTTTAAGAAGAAACCAAGCGATTTTCAGCGCCGATTTGTTACGATGTATGAAAAGTGGTTCACCACTTTACACCTCAGTCAAAACAACAGTCCAAGCAGCAGTGGGTAGAACCGGTGGCTCTCCACCGGAGAAAGCAAAGACAGTTTTACCTGATGGAGGGTGTAGTTGATCGCCTGCTCATGGTACCCCTGCGTAATCTAAACGATCAACATCAGTCGCCTGTCATCGTGCGACACTCAAAAAGATGCAACCTGATGGAAAGCTTATGGCTAGTGTTTTTTGGGATTCCAAAGGAATTCTTTAAATTGATTACCTGCTAAAGGGTCACACAGTTAATGGGAAATACTATGAACATCTTTTTCATCAGCTAGATGAAAAAATTAGAAAGAAAAGGCGTGGTTTGCAAAAGTAAAAAATCCTCTTTCACTAGGACAATGCATCCGCTCACAAACGCGCTTTGGCAATGGGAAAATTGAGGGATTTGAAGTATGAATTGTTGGAACATTCTCCCTATTCGCCAGCTTTGGCTGCCTCAAATCCTCAAATCTATTCCAAAACCCTAAGAAATTTGTGGCTGGAAAACGTTTTGGGTCAAATGAAGAGGTGATAGCAGCGGCAAATGGATATTTTGAAGACCTTCCAGAATTGCACTTCAGGAACTGAATGGAGTTATTGGAGCAACGTTGAACAAAGTGTATTGAACTAAAGGGAGACTATATTGAGAAATAAATGCATTTTTAAAATAGAAAACTCATTTTCACTACTAGGCCGAGAACTTTATTTTGCCACGTACAGTCTCACATTATATATTCATTAGTGACGTATGCTGCACAAATTATATGGTGTTGTACAGTGGGGATCTTCCAATGAAATTCAGAAGATGCATAAAAAACAATTAACTAATTTTTCAACCCAATGTAATCAAACAAATTCCATAGAGCGCCGGAAGTTTCTTCCAATAGAATTTTTTGTGATGGTCCTTTTATATTTGTGATGATGAAATAAATAGAAATATTCTAGCTTTTCTAGCTGAGAAAATCGAAAGTTAATTTGATTAATTATGCCATCTGTTATTTCTAAATATAATGTTCGATAGTGATTTTCTTGTTCAGCTCTATATGGAAAATGACGTTTTGATCTTGACTGATGGGTTTCATTACTCTTATCTAGAGCTCTGTTCCAAACTGATGGAAAAGAATGCTCTCTGCCATGTTGCAGTTGAGAGTTTGTATGATTTACTTTCTTGCTACTGTTAAGAATATCAAAATCATTAGTCAAAATCTTTAGATTATACAAGACATCAGAATAGGAAAGGAATTTGAAAATATTTCCACGAGAAATATTGTCTCAAATTCTTGCAGAAATGCTGCTAGAATACCTCGACATTGAAAATAAAACTGGATTAAATAAAACAACGTACACAGGCTGTGTTGCTCTCACATAGCGCGTCCTGACAACACAAAGTAGGCTGTTGTATCCCCACCTTGCCACCATACGCGCGCAGACAAATACAGTGGCAGTTTTCACGTGTCTCAAATTCTTGCAGAAATGCTAGAAAACCTCTACTTGAAAATGAAATTAGATTAAACTTTTTAATCTAACAATGCACCAAAACTGGTAGAGCGCGGGCGAATAAACAGGCCAGTGCCGTCAAAGGGAGCCGGTACGTATAATATCGGAGTAATGGTCAATTTAGATCTTCAAAGTAAATATTATTGCATAAATTGACTTTTCTAAATAAATGTAAATTAATATTTGTAACTCAAAAATTCAAGGCAATATGTAATAATGATCTTTTAATATATATAAATAATATTATCTACAAAACGTTCCATATTATCTTCACGGGTATGGATTAAAATCCGACACTGGTCAGGAACAAGAAAAATAAACATGTCGGATAAAACCCCAAATCCAGCATTGCGGACTCATCCATTTATTCAACGTTACATATCACTTGGATATGCATCAATTTCTTTATTAGATGGACTACCCCACCCGTGCTCATCTACTATTTCTGATGCATCATTTTTCCTTTCATTAGATCAGCCTTATTCATCTAATTCACCTTATTCATCTAATTCTAATTCTTTGCTAGCTGTGTTATCATCAATAGCCCCGACTTTTTTATTTAATGCCATAAACAAATGTAAGAATTTGTACATTTTTCTTCATATTCTATTTGTTTTTATTTTTTCTAGAGCCACTAGCATGTGTTCATTATAGACATAATTATTTTAATCATTTTAAACTTATAAAATGGATGGGGATCAGTCAGAAAAAGAATTTTTTTAATTTTTCACCAAGCCAAATGCGATTTTTACTGGATTCCCTCGCCGTTTAGTTCTGACCTTCGCTACCTAGGTGCAGTACTAACTGTAGCTTTCCATTTTTTCTCACGATACTTGAGACAAACACCGACTTTACCCTCAAGGGAATCAAACTCTGAATTCTCGGACGTGTAAAAACATTAAGGTAAAAATCAAAATAAAATTTGTAATTAACAAAAACCTAAAATTAATTAGTAATTAATTTAAAATATATAGTTCTTTAAAACTAATTTGTATCGTCAGCTGCAGGGCTCCTTGCAACGGTGAGTCCTTCCGCAATGCGGGGTCTTGCGCCCACTAGTTACGCCAATGGTCCCCGCATAATTTTTTAGCAAGATTCAAATCAGCTTGATGATGGATGAAAAACTTAAGAAAGAATAAGAAAATATTATTAATCGGTTTTTGAGAGGCTTTATTAAAGTTTTTCCTATCCAAATTTATAGAGAATTTAATGAAACGCTAACCAGATGATCTGAGACATCTCATGACATACATGAAAATACTTAAGTTACGATTTAAAGAAATGAACGAGTGTCGTAGGAAGATTGAATGAGGCAGAGATGTTTTAAATTATTGTGCTTTCAAATTTCAATATCATATTTATTATTGGAAGTTGCAGAATCTAATAAATTGGTTCTGGGAGAATAAAGAAAACACAAAAGGTCTTCGCAAAAAACTATAACTTCAGAAAAGAAAATTCACAATTTATTAATTTTAATTATTAAACTAAAATTAAAAATAATGAAATATAAAGAGTAAATTAAAAGCAGACTGCATGCAGGCAGGTACTGCTACTGTATACCTCTTTGGAACGATTTATTAACAATTTAATTAAGTCGTAAAAAATAATATTAGAAAGATTATAAAATTTCCTTTTAGACTTAGAAGAATTTTTACATTATTTATAATTATTATAGCCAATTAAAGCAGGTTCCCTATTCTTTATTAACATAAAGAATAAAGATGTTTAGGATATTATGGCAAAATTCCAGAAAACATTATTTAATATATCAGGCAGTTTATAAAGGATTTCAGATTTTGTTCTGATTTGTGCTAATTACAGTATAATTTTTTGTTATTTTTTGATTTAAGGCACGTCAACATCTGTGATCATCTGCCCGGAGCCTTTTCAGTGCATTGCCGGCCTCCAGACAGTGTTGTCTCGTTACAGACAACACTGTCCATCAACAACGGATAGTGACCTGTAGAGGCTCCTAGCAAG
Organism: Triatoma infestans; assembly: GCA_011037195.1. Lineage (NCBI taxonomy): Eukaryota > Metazoa > Arthropoda > Insecta > Hemiptera > Reduviidae > Triatoma > Triatoma infestans. The sequence continues at coordinate 5,786 of JAAEAF010006247.1, read as the reverse complement.
AGAAAATCTATGGGGAGCAGAGCTGGATTCGAACCCCGATCTCCGCGTTGCTAGCCCAGGACGCTAACCTCTTAGCTAATCCCTTCCCTTATAGTGTAATTAATTTCAGTATACTTAATATACTTTTGTATATAATTAAGGAATAGAACACTTGATTTATCGTTTTTACAGTTATATTTCTAATAATATCAATGAAAAGAAACACCTATTTTGGGGATGTTTTTTAATTGAAAATATCCTACTAAGTAAATTTCATATCCTTATTCTTTTTAATAACACCAGTGCCAGTGAAGTTTCACTCATTTGACGTCTCACAACCAGTATAGTTTCGCCAAACTTTGATGATCATCAATTTTAGTTAATGGTATGTAAGTTAGGTATTGTGTGTCCATCTCTCCCCTAAAGAAGGCAAGTGGTGGTCTGACTCCCCCAATCCTGTATATATATGTGTGTGTGTGTTTCTGGAGATAAACATGTGCTGCTGGTCTTCGACTAGCCATTATTTTTGTTCTATTCAAAGTGTTGGTAGTGGCTTTTCTGGACAGTTTATCACTTCTTGAGTTAAATACCACCTTCTAACAGTGGCTTTGAGGCGGGACTTGACGATGCGTTTAGCTGAGGTGAGGGACAATGGCAGGTGCGATTCTGGCTTCAGTGCTCCCAATCGAGCTAATATATTAGCCTGACCGTTGCTATAGAGATCTCAGTGGCCGGGCATCTACTGAAGTACCATAGCTTATCTTTTTGCCAACAGCATTTCAGACTATCCCTAGTTTAATTATGAAATTATCATCTCCCACAAATACTCTCATAACGGACAAGTAGGTATAAGGTATCCTCTCGACAACTAACAGCCTTATAGCGGTTTCAACTCCACCAAGAACACGATAAGTGATGATCGGCCGAATCCGCTAGCTTGTCAAGAACTAAAGCAATGGCTTTAACTTGCCCCCCTTCGTTCGTAGCAACAACGTCAACAAGAAGAAGAAAGCGTGAAATTCTCCAGCCTTAAATGTTTGGTTCTGTAACAATGAACACCGTGCGACTTAGCGGTGAATGTGTAACTCGAACGAACTCTAGATTGCGTTTGTCAGAGACTATTATTGCCCACTTAAGATCCACATATCAGAACTGTGACCTCCACAGCTTTATGGAATTTAAAATGCTGACTCTTCGCGGTACTTCACCACAGAACTCGTCTGTTTGTTCTGCGCTTCAATCCAAACACCGATTGAGGTCTTCTCGTTTAAATAAAGCACTTAGTTTTGCCCTGTATTAAATCAACATTTGAAATGGTTGATCTCAATTTTGCAATAACCATTTCAATTCATACAAGGAGAGATTTAGGAAGTATCCGGTTCGAATGTTTTAGACAATTAAAACCTGTTAAATATTTGGTTGGATATACCAGTGGGTAATATCTAGGATTTTATCCGTACCTGAATACTTATTTTTGTTGGTTCTGACCTGTTAGGGATTCCCATCCTTTGTTAGACAAACTTGAAGCCAATTCTTGATAACCCGAACTTGAGATACTGGTCAGAGCCTACAAAAGAAGCTGCTACGATTGATAAAATCTCAGAAATTAAAAACTGTATTATATAGCTCAACTAAGGAAAGATACATAACAACGCTCGAGTTTGTTTTAAAGGCAAGATATTATTAACTGCGTCATATCTTCTTACTTTTTAATAGACTTAACTATTTGGTCCATTATTAGACAGCCTGATACTTAATAGCTATCTATACCAGCCGCCGGTGCTGACGTACTGCCAAACTGCGGCCATCGTTTAAAACTGTTGACAACAATCTGTTAGCGACCACATTGGCTTCATTCTAATCGAGCTGGTGGTAAAACGGTTTGCATTCAGATTGCAAACTGACTATGGCTATTACAGCCATTAGTAACAAGGACTATATTGTTATCTAGTACTAGCATTTCTTCCCGAACAGAGGTATTTACATAGAGGAACACAAACAGAAGAAGCTCTATGCTTCAATTTTTACTTTCTCTTACTCATAGTAGTAAGAGAAAGTAAGGCGATCGTGCTCAATTTTCGAAATTGAATTTTCACCGGAAATACCCGTTTTGTTCTCCCCTGACCAAAAAGTGGTTTTCAGAAAAATGTATGTGTGTGAAAAGAATATGTCAAAAATAAAAAGATTTAATAAAACTTGTTGTTTTAATTGAATAAATAATTAATTATAAATAATTAGCCAATCACAATGTAGAAGTGAAGGTGACAAATATGGGCGTGTCCCGTATGATAATTCTAAATTTCTGATTGGCTTAACACATACCCTCATTTCACACCTTCACTCTCACACTATGTTTGGCTAATTATTTCTATGAAAAATCTATTCAGAACTTTTTTACTAATTTTTCCTTCCTAGGTATTTTATAAATTATCAAATTGTAGAATTTTTTTTATTAAAAAAAAGGCAAAAAATCAAGTTATTTCTGATATAATATTTACTGTTCCATATAATTATTGTGAGCTATAATGGAAAAAATATAGCATTTTCGTTCCATTGTTGAAAAAGAAAGCAAATGAGAATTTGGCAGAAATGTAATATCCGAAATTTTTTATTTGGCCGTTTATACTAGTGTCCAAAATAAAACTGATGTTAAACACCTACAATATTGTCTCCAAGAAATTCATAGTATTTAGTTAATAAACTTTTCTTAATCCTGGAGTTTTTTAGAAGCACAGATAACATTCAATAGAAAAAAAAACAGGTTCGAATTAACATGAACAAAAATATTTTATTTGGTCAATAAATAAGCACAAATTATTACAAAGCACAAAAAATATAAAGCACATAAATCCTTCTTTTTAAAATTTAAAAAAAGATATATAATATCAACCCCGCAGCTGCTTCTTCATATGGTTTAAATACTATTTCCCCGTCGCTTAACATCCTCCCACCGTTTGAGTGGTTTACTCAAACAGATTCGGAACTTCGGCTCGATTAAATAAGTTAAGTCTCACCGGTCTCTGGATCCTCCTTCCTCTCCGCGAAAACTCTGGCAAGGATGAGACAGACATATCTAGAGAATATAATCTCTGCACGGGACTCAAAAGCACACCTTGGGTCGTTTTAATGCTGGCACATCTACATTTGCTGTCTCTTCCGGGATGGACTTGAAATACAATTCCCATTGGCCACCTTATTCGTTTATGTTGATCATCACCCACGATAACAACCTCGCCGACTTTTATTGAACGTTCTGACCTGGCTCCTTCCTGTATTAGTTGGCCAAGGTACTCTCGTCTAAACCGCTGTTTCAACTGTTGAAGTAGCTATACATTGCATTGCAATCGACCAACTTACTGCAGAAATGATCCTGTAGAAGTAAGGTAAGGAAGAAGGAAGCACATTAATTTTATAAATGTGGCGCAGTCCACAAAGTATTGAAAATGTACTATAAAGATTGAAGTCTACGCATGAACTAATTCAATCAAAATCTAGTTTCTTGCAACAAGATAAAAAAAGGAATCGAACTAATTATTAGTACAATTAAACAAATAAATTATAATTATAAGAAGCGTTATATATATATATATTACAGTTCGAAAAACTTTTATTTAACGATATAAATTTGAGTAAGCGAAAGCCATGAGAGTATTTCACACCAAATTTATAAAATAAACAAATAATTCGCGGTTAAATCTTTCTTCGGAGAAGTTGGACCACAAACGTAATTCTGGTATTTTGTTCAGCCCTCTGCTCTGGGCCTATCCCGCTGATATTATTATTGATACATCAAATAAAAAGAATATCTTTTGCTTCGATGTTATTTAATTGTCTTCATGAAATGCTCTTATTTATTTAGTATTTCATTTCCTACTTTCCAGTTTTTTATTCTCTTTTATTTAAGTATTTCTTTAATTCTTTTTTCATTTTTTTGGTAATTTGCAAACTGTAATAGCAATAAATAATAAATCAAAATATTATAAAGAAGAAAACAACTCTCTCCCCAAAGCTCTTCTTAAATGAATTCTCCCGGAAAAAATCATTCAAACAACTATCATAGGTCTACATGTGAATATACAACATTTAAAGATATTAAGAATCAATCTTAAGAAAATCGCAAAAAACTGAAACATCATTCAGTAAAATGGTACTTCCGGTAAAACAATTTTCATCAAAACGTTTTGTCGGGTTTCCAGATAGCACTTAACAAAATATCAAGTTTGAACTTGACTTTTCCTTTTTGAGTTATGCTGACCTACCAAAAACTGATTCTCTTCTAACATATAAATCTTACAAGTTTTTTTAATTTCCGTCACTTTACATGAAGGGGAGAATCTCAACCATAATAAAACGATTTTTAAATAACCTTTCTAAAACCCCCTTAAATGAATTTTATTGAAATAAATTTTAAATACAAAAGTGATAGGTCTCTCTATGTTGTTCGGATGGCCAGTTTTGTATGGGGTGTAGTCAGAAATGTACAGAAATGAACGTGATTTGAAATGTGTTGCTGAACTGAGGGACATGTCAATGCGTTTGTCATGTAATAATATGTATTGTTCGTTGAGGCTGGAGACTGGATGTCAAGCCATTAGCATTCCAGGGAAGGATATTCAGGGTTGAATTGTAAGGAATATGTAGAGCCCATGATGGGGAGGCACTGGTGGAATCATAGTTAGGAGAGAAGTAGGAGGTTTATTGTAGATCTGAGTTGGTGATAAAAAATTTATGAGGCATCAGGGTATTATATCATGGGAAAAATATTGAGGTTGTGGAGTTCGACAAGGAATGATTTTCCGCCAATGGAATGCCTCTTGTGACTTGAGCATAGGGTGCGTGTAGTGCTGGCTGAAACATTGTAGTTGCTAGAGTCTAGGACATGTTTCTTCTTTTAGCTGAGGGGTGGTTATAAATTAGTGGAGGTCTTCATTGGCTTTCTAATACCTTGTAAACGGAGCAACCCGATAACTGGCAGGATGTGTTCCTTGGCATAAGACACATTTGGCAGGTGTGTCATGTTGCTTCGCACAGCTTTCTTTAAAGTGAAGCCCTGAGCACTTCACGCAAGGAAGCTGATGTTTGCAATACCCTCCTCTATGGCCATACGCTTGAGCGTGTACCTGTAGGTTGTTTCGTTGGCTCTTCAACCTTGATTTTGGTATGGTATAGGTGCTATAGGTAGAAATTGTCCACATTATTCGACTGTGGCTCAAAATCCGCAAATAATAGTGGCAAAGCCGTTTTTGAGATTGGATGGAATACGTTATTAACGGCTCTAGCTGGGAATCCCTTAGCTGCGACTTCTTCTTTGATAATGTTTACATCGGTGTGGTGATGAAGGTCACGTAAAAACCACATTATATGATTTATCCTGTTTTTAATTGGTACGTATGAAAATCTGCTTTGCTTATGCGAAACTGATGAACTATAAATCTAAAAAACATCAGAATTGCCCGCATTGACGATAGTTTCGTTGAGTCTTGATTTACACGTAAATTTATTGCTTCCACAATTGCAACACTTCCTATTACCGCTGTAAGTGAAAATAAAAACAGAAATATTAATATATGGTGTAAATTTTTAACAATTGTGGATATATTAACGTTTGAAAACGCTGCCTAAATATTGGTTTATGAAGTGAGTGAAAATGTGAGAAATTACCACAATTTTCTAGATATTACAAACCATTAAAATAGGGTTTAATGATTTTATAATTCAAATGAAGTTTTGTTTTGACATTGTGTTAACCCTTTTTACAAGTTTAATTTACAGTTGGCTTTGAATACAGCTCATCTGAAATGAGTCGG
>JAAEAF010006245.1:0-67397 GCA_011037195.1 Triatoma infestans | reverse complement strand
AAAAAGTAAATAAAAATAGTAAATAAAAAATAAATTAAAAAGGAAATAAAAATAGTAAATAAAAAATAAATAAAAAAGTAAATAAAAAAAGTAAATAAAAAATAAATAAAAAAGTAAATAAAAAAAGTAAAGTAAAAAAAATATAATAAAAAAAGTAAAATTATAATAATTAAAAGTTTAAATATTTGCATCAAGAGAAAGTGTGTGAATGTATCACACTAGATTGATATAAATAATCTAGTGAATAGAATAAATAAAATTTTTACAAATATCCTATAACTCTCTTTTCCATATTGAATACATCGCCTCTCTCGCAAAAGAACACTTTACAAAACTCAAAACGTCTTTGTAAAATCTCTAGTATCATTTTATTAAAACCTATGTGCTTGTAAAACACAATGCCTAGATTCCCACAATAAACTAAGATAAAAATAAAAGTAATAATACAAAAAAAAAAAAAAAGTATAACTGGTTACATTTTTTAAAAAGGAACTTCTCTAACAACATTGTTGTCCTTGTATTAAAGTGGCGTATTTTTTTGTCTTTTATTTTGTATTCCATCATAAAGACCTTATCTTTTTTAAATGTTTGTAATAAAATTTGTCACAAAACTTTATGTTTTTTCTTTTAGTTTACATAGACTTTTAAAAAAAAAAAAAAAAAAAAAAAAAAAAAAAAAAAAAAAGAATAACACGCGGCATTTACTTATTTTGCACTAAAAAGAAGCCGAATTTTGCTTTTTTTATTTCCACTGTACAACTTTTAAAAGAAAGTTTTTAAAGCTATACAATGTTCTAAACACTAGTATACCAACTGGCTATAATAATAGCATTTATTTCTAGAATAAGTATTACTTTCTCTTACTCCTAGTAAGAGGAAGTATTGTAATCGTGTCAAATTTTCGATATCGAGTTTTCACCGGAAATATCCGTTTTGAGGTCCCCTGAGTCAAAATAAGTGGTTTTTAGCAAATGGTCTGTGTGTGTGTGTGTATGTATGTATGTATGTATGTATGTATGTGAACAGCATAGCTCAAAAACGAAAAATTGTAGAAAGTTGAAATTTGATATTCCTTTTAGAGGTCACCATGGGATCTGACTGTACGTTATCTGTAAAAATTCCTCAACCGGAAGTACCACTTTACTAGTTGGATTTTTTTGACTTTTTTGCGATTTTCTCAAAAAATGGCTCCGACGATTTTCTTTTTAACTTTAAACATCAACCACACATACAAAGAGCTACAACTTTTATTAGAAACATTTCTCCGGGAAAATGCATTGAAGGGCACTTTTGGGGGAGGGGTGGGGTTAGGTTTCCATCTAAAGTGCTATTTCAGTTTATTAGACAATTCTGCCATCTAAATAATGTTAATTAGAATTAAATATGTTGTTGAAATTCCGAGTTTGAAAAAAATTGGATAACCGGAAATGCGATTACTTTACCAATTTACTAAATGATTTATTCACTTTTTCGCAATTTTCTCAAAAATGGCATTGACGATTTTTTTGAAACTTCGTATATAAACTAAACATGCAAAGATCTACAACTTTTATCTAAAACATTTCTCTGGGAAATTTCTTTTAAGAGCACTTTTAGAGGAGGGGGGGTTAGATTTTCATCAAAGTGGTATCCTAGTTCATTATACAATTCTATCATCCAAACATAATTAGTTAGAAATAAATAGATGGCTGAAATTCCGAGTTTCAAGAAAATTAGTAAACCGGAAGTGCGCTTTTACTGAACAGTTTTTTCAGTTTTAGATGAATTTCATTAAATTTGGTACCCAAACTATAAAATTTGTCAATTATCATTTTGAGAACTGGAGTAAGAGAAAGTTGTGCGAGTGTTTCACACCAGATTTTTTTTTTTCAACAAATTTAATAAACATTAATATTTTAAAGTGCTCGTGATATCCCATAAATATCGCTGTCTCTAAGATATAGGGTCAGATTAAGTTATTGGGTGAATATGATTACATTAAGATAGCCTAACAGGTTTCTTCCGAGTAAAAAAACATCAATATTAAAGTGTTGCCCCAATTGATGATTTAAGTTTTAAACCAACATCAAGCAAGGATTGTATTGGTTGATTGTAAAGCTGATGGAGAAGGGGCTTAAATTAAGTCCCAATCCAATCAAGTGTTTTCTTTATGACGGTCGCGTGCTATTTCGTTCTATTAATTAACCCAGTATTCAGTGTTGGATCTATTATTGTTTATCGGTCTGTAATAATTGAACCATGCTCTATAATATCAGCCAACTATTATTATTATTATTATTATTGCAATAATAATAATAAAAATATTAACAATTATTACAATAATTGACTGTGGGGAGGGACCAAACCCTACGCTCCACAAATTCAAAGCTATACTGGGCTTATATAGCTAGCCCAAGAAAAACAACAACCAACCGGATCCGGATCTAATCCAACTTAAGATTTAACACATCCGGACAAATTGGACAATAACCTTAAAAAGGGAAATAACCGAAGACTTTCGATTTTCACAGACATCCTGTTCCGATCAAAGGTCCTGAACATAATTTTCTCACAACCCAAGCAATCTATCATAAAATGGTTGGGTGTTTCCTCCTCTGTCTCACAGACTCTATAAAATAGATCCGGTATGAGCCTCATAACCAATTGTTATGAATATGATTGAAGATAGTCATGAAAAAAAAAAAAAAATCTGGTGTGGAAACACTCACACAACTTTCTCTCTACATAGTTTTCAAAATTATGAATTGACAAATTTTATAGTTTGTGTACACAAATTTGATAAAAATTCGTTGGAGTTCGTCGAAAACTGATAAAACGCACATCCGGTTTACTAATTTTCTTGAAACTCGGAATTTTAGCCATCTATTTATTTCTAATTAATTTTGTTTGGATGGTAGAATTGTATATAATCAACTATGATAACTCCTAAGAGGAAAACCTGATCCCACCCCACCCCCACCCCCAAAAAAAAGCCCATTAAATCATCTTTTCAAGAGAAGTTTTAAATAAAAGTTTGTAGATCTTATATGTAGTTGATATACCAAGTTTGAAAAGAAAACGTCGGAGCCATTCTTGAGAAAATTGCAGAATGTAAAAAAAAAAAAAATATACCAAAAGACCGAAAAATATACATATTAGTAAAAATGCCCTTCCGGTCATCCGATTTTTTTCAAACTTGGAATTTCAACAACATATTTAATTCTAATTATTATTATTAAGATGATAGAATTGTATAGTAAACTGAAATACCACTTTAGAGGACAACCCACCACCACCCCTCCCCTAAAAGTGCCCTTAAATGCATTTCACCGGAAAAATGTTTCAAATAAAAGTTGTAGCTCTTTGTATGTGTAAGTGATGCATCAAGTTTGAAGAAAATCGTTGGATCCATTTTGGAAAAAAAATGCAAAAAAGTGAAAAAAACCGTTTAGTAAAGTGGTTCTTCCGGTTGACGAATTTTGACCGCTGACCTACTGTCAGATCCCATGGTGATACTTAAACGGAATATCAAGTTTGAACTTTCTACGATTTTTCGTTTTTGAGCTATGCTGTTCACATACATACATACAGACACACACAGACCATTTGCTAAAAACCACTTTTTATTTGGACTCAGAGGATCTTAAAACGAATATTTCCGGTGAAAACTTGATATCGAAAATTTGGCACGATTACAATACTTCCCCTTCTAGGTGTAAGAGAATGTAAAAAAGGCAATTCATAGGGGCAGACAAAAAGAAGGGAGCTATTAAACCTGTACCATCACCTTCTAATACTAATCACATGCAAAATGGTGGCGGCGGAGGGGGGTGCAAGACCCCCATCCCTTTTTCTATGTAACAACACTTGCAGGACCTTATAGGTTGATCTAAATCTAAAAATCAAGAAAATGCCCTAAAGAAGCTATGTGGGACCACCAACCAAGTTGGTGCCCATCAAACTTACATGGGTCTCAACCCGAAGATTTAGATTCTTCTTGTCCCTACGGATTTTGCATAAATGCAAATATGGGGTTTTTACATTCTTGGTCCTTAGGAGGCTCATTCTAAAAAATTAATGTTCACTTAAAATATCGAATTTGGTCCATTTTCTTTACATATTTTATCTAATTGAGATAGAATATGTTTTTTTGAAAGGGATATTCTGATTAAGTCTTTTCTCACATAATGATTTAAAAAAAACAAATAAAGCATTCAGTAAAATAGTAGTTCCAATTTTTTTACACGACAGTAAAGTTTTGGTCAAAATCGGTCGACCGGAAGTAACACTTTACTGAATGAATATATTTTTCAGTCAATTGCGATCTTTCTCGAAAACTGCTTCATTTTAAATATATATCTATTATAATATATATAAATATACATCAACTAATCATATAAAGAGTCATAACTTTCATTTGTAACATTTTTCTATAATTTATGTTTTAAATATAAAATTTTAGTTTTGTGTTGTTTTTCTTATCCAATCACTGGACAATATTAAAAATATAATATTCATCTAATACTTTTACTGAAAAGGAATTTAATTTTTATCTAATTCCCGAAAACTAACGAGGAAAATATAATACATTAATATGGCCGCGCGCTTATGTGTGTATATGCTACAGCCGTACAATACAATAAAATACGATAAACCGAACACTATTTTTGTTGCCGACACTAATTTCCAATAGTGACGTCACTTCCTGTCGCGAACAGTCTGTTGCATTCCTTCGCTAACTACAGCTGATCACTCACAAAGCTCTGCCGGGCAGCTAGCCAACCCAATGGACCATTCAATACGCGCCTTCTTGCCCTTGTTTATTTGTTTTCTTTTATATTATATTTTCTTTTTTTAATTCTTTTTATTCATTCCTTTTTTTTTATTTATTTATTTTTATTTTGTTCTTAACATTAAATAAGCTGTAATTCATAAATTAATTTAATTTTATTTATTTAACATTTAATATAAATACGCTGTCTTGTATGTTTGTTTATGTATTGCTTAGAATTATGAATACAATAATTATCCAAACTAGATGAAATTTTGTATAGTTGCTCTTTATGTGCTAAGGGAAATTATGAACACACTCTTTGTATTGGGCTAATCAGATTTCATCCCATTTTCAACTGCAGAAATAATTCACCAGAATTCCTAAATATTTGGTGTTGCTATCACGAAGAAATTTATATGACAAAATTGATTCAAAATGAAATTTCCACAAACTATTGAACCCTTCAAAATTTTGGAACAACCCTTGTTCATGGTTGTTACCTAATTGCACTCCTACAACGTTTTCAATCAGTAAGTTTAAATTAGTAAACATTAAGGACAATATTACAAAACCCTGAATATGGTTTCCTTAGATTAGATTAGATTCTGTGGGGTGTTGGCTACCACAGGTTAATGTTGATGGTTAATGTGGATGGATTCAAAAAGAAGTCGGTTCAGGTGGTTGGAACGGGTGGTTAGGACAGAAGCATTTCAGAAATTAAAGGAGTGGGCAAGGGTGAGTGCATGTTTTGTGAGGACTGTACTGTGAATTTTTTTGTTAGCTATGTCTAGTTCATGTTGTCGTAAGTCTCTTTCGTAGGTGTTGTTTTGATTCACCAATGTAAACATGCGTTACAGTTTGGTGCAGTGCACAGTATGCTGTAAACAGAGTTCGTTTTGTCATAAGAGTCAATTTTTTTTATAACATTTTTTTTTCGTTATCACAATACTGACAATTGCGTAAGTGAATATATAATAATACAACAAATATATAGCACAATGATGATGAAACTGTTTGTTAAGTAATTCAAAATTGAATTTACTTTTCTTTAATACTAAACCATATGTCAATTCTTATTTGTGTAAGTTTAAAAATAAATTAAAATATAAATTATTTTTTTAATAATATATGCACCAATGGCTGGTGTTCAAAGTTTTGGGGGTGCATTAACAACTCTCCTCAAGTTAGTCAGCGAACTTTACTACAGACTAATAATGTAGACGTGTAATTGTTACATTTAACCCCTTATACATTATAAATACTAAAATAAGAAAGAACATTTTAAATTTTGAGGATTTTCAGAACAAACTGAACACTCGGACAAGTCGCCCCTCATATCCATGAAGGGTAGTACTTTAATAAATTTTATTACCTATGCCAATGAATTTAATTTAATTTTTTTTTTTCTTTTGTCGCCGAAAATAAGCAAGCAAAAGAAACAATACAGGCTAACCACCCGATCGCTGTATCGTTATTGTAAAATTAGACGAAAAATTGCTAAATTAAGAATTATATTGATAACAATAAATTAAAAGCAGATTTTGCTATGCGCACAACGTAATTTACTGTAGTAGTATCTCAATTATTGTTCTTAGAAACATTTAGTTTTTTAAGGTAAGTAAATATTATTGATGGTTAATTGCAACAGTTTTGTGGCGCTGAAAACATGCTGTTAGATTGGATGTATTTTATGGTACAGTTTAATATTCTTCTAGGAGATATGTTGTGCTTCCCTATGTATTAGCTCGACAACTTAGTTGTGAAACCTGCAGGTACATTTAAATGATGTCACAGCTGCTAGAAAGCTTAGCAATTGGGCGGAGCTTAACAGCCGCTTAGGTGTCACAACTAAGTTGTTTTGTCCTTAGCAACCAGTTTCGCGACTAACTGTAGTTATCCACTTTTTTTCACAATACTGAATCAACGATATCTAGCCTGTCACTGGAATCGTACTCTCACAGCTTGCACAAAAGCGACACGCGGCTATATTATTTAACATTTTTCAAGTTGAAATTAAGCGTAAAAAGTGAACTTAGACATCCTTCATTGCAGTAAATTATTATTTTCTTCACTTTCTTGACGCCATTTCAGGAATCTTTTCTCCATTCTAATAAACACGGGCATTTATTAAAACAATTAGGCAACATATAAATTATTTTAATGTAATATATTTGTGTATATTATAAGTCACATGGTTGGTTAAAATATTCTTAAGCAATAGAAAAATTTGTTAAGTACATGTTGATAGTTAATTATTTTTAATAGATGATTAATGTAGCGTGTAGTCTATGTCTAATTATGCGGGGGATAAATATTGTACCTTACTGTCTAGAATTACTATTTTATTTATGGTTAATCATGGTAGGTGGTGCTAGAGAAAATTATCTTTCAACTTTATTTATCGTACTGTGAATCGTTTATTTAAAGTATAGCCATTAGTCAGTTTAATTAGTAACATTTTTGGCGCTTTTCACGCAACAAGGCTGAAATAATATCTACAAAACTTAGTATCCATTTTAGAGCAGGGTTTTTTTGATCTATTCATGTAAAGGTTTTGTATTTTCTCAAAAAATATTTTTAAATTCATTAAATAAAACTTACAAAGGAAGAAGCTACGAATATATTTTAAAGCATTTACCATAATAAGTAAAAAAAATATATATGCTTCAATTTTAATAAGTTCATGGAACACTTATCGGGCCGGAACCGTTTTGTGGTGCCTCAAGATGCCATTAGGACATGGATGCACGACTGATCAAGGGTATGGTGGGTCAAAACCCCAGGTCAAAAGCAGGCGAAAATGGTCATCGCTACTCGCCCAAGCTAACTGCAGAATAACTCCAACTAGGCCGGGTGGCCATAAGGATAGCAATTGGCGTTCTCACTGGCCATTGTAGACTTAATAAGCACATACATCGCATGCACCTGGCAACGGATAACCTGTGTAGGTTTTGTCAGGAAGAAGAGGAAACAGTGCTGCACGTTCTGTGTCAGTGCGAGGGGCTTGTATGGCTGAGGTTTCTTCTCTTTGGAGAGGAAAAGCTGACGCCTGCAAGCCTCAGCCAGGGGCCCCTCTCGGGTCTATTAAGTCTATTAAGGCAGATACGGCTTGAGAAGGTGCTCTGATGACAGGTGCACTAAATTGACCACCTGGGGGCCTCCCCAGACTCCACAGTCCAATTAAGGACAGTGCTGGGGAGGAGTCTCCAACTTAGGGGGTGTCACAATCACAATAGACCCATGGGGGTCGCGGTGGCGCAGGCTGAAGAGCCCATAGAATCTAATATAATCTAATAAGTTCATAAAATTAAAATTTAATATTGGGTTGGTGCAAAAATAATGCAGGTTTTTGAACTTTCATCTTTTGTTTACTTCTGCTTGCCAAGTAAACAAAGATAATCCTCCAGTCTAGGTAATGGATTATAAACAATGTTTATTAATGTTGTTTTTCCTCAAATATCAGTTTAGTTTGTGTTCCATTTTGTATGAGTTAAGACCTCCGATATTCACCATGTCAAAACAAGATTTTCGTCAAATTTATTTTTACGAGTTCAAACTTGGTCGAAGTGCGGCTCAAACTGCGCGTAACATCAATGTTGTTTGGGGTGAAGGAAGCATCAGTGAATGTACAGTGCAGCGATGGTTAGGCCCTCTGTTGTTGATCACGACCATCTTAGGGCATTGGTGGAAGATAACCCTCGCAAAACCACTCGGGACTTTGCGAGAGAAGTTAGTGTTGACCACTCAACAGTCGTTCGCCATCTCGAACAAATTGGTAAAGTTAAAAAGCTCGACACGTGGGTACCTCACGAATTGACCCAGAGCCAAAAACATCGGCGTTTTGAAATTTGCAATTCTCTTCTGTTGCGCTACCAAAATGAACCATTTCTTAATCGAATCGTGACATGTGATGAAAAATGGATCCAATACGACAACAGGAGACGGTCAGGCCAGTGGCTGGACAAGGATGAAGCACCAAAACATTTCGCGAATGGTGACAGTGTGGTGGTCTACTGCAGGTGTTATTCATTACAGCTTCCTAAATACTGGCGAAACAATCACGGCTGAAACATATTGTCAAGAAATTGACAAAATGCATAGGAAATTGCAAAATCTTTGTCCAGCATTGGTGAATCGGAAAGGACCAATTCTTCTTCACGATAACGCCAGGCCACATATCGCCATGCCAACTCTCAGGAAACTTCAGGAATTGAAATATGAAACACTTCCGCACCCTCCATACTCCCCCGATCTCTCGCCGACGGACTTCCACTTATTTAGACATTTGGACAACTTCTTAAGAGGAAAAAATTTTAGGGACCGAAGTGAAACCGAAAATGCCTTCCGCGAGTTATTGAGAGTTTAAATAAAGATTTTTTAGAAACTGGAATAAAAATGCTTCTGACACGTTGGCAACTATGTGTTGATAATGATGGAACATATTTTGAATAAATAATCTTAGTTTTATACAAATTATAATAATTTTTTTTTTTGGCATATAAAAACCTGCATTATTTTTACACCAACCCTATACAAATATTAATGCCGAATATTTTGCGGCAAAAAAACTAAATACGGAATCCATCTTCTGAATCCATTATTGTGTACTTAATTACAATGCTATACTTTAAATGTACTTTGTGAGGAGATAAGAGTAATAAGGTAAAGGGGCCGGAGCATAGAGTGTTGATGTTGGTAGCGTGTTCTGTAACTGGTAGCGTTGGCTGTTGGGAGTCGCTTGAAAAGAGCTCTTGCTTGTTTCATCGGTGGATTTGTTATAGATCGACCCAAATTTCTTAAACCTGGCAACTGATGGAATTACACAGCCTTTGAAGGATCTTGATCGAAAGAATACGAAAGTCGTGAGTATATAAACATTCTAGTTACTAACGTAGAAGGACTGCATACACTAAATACTCGGGAATAATGCAATGTTTATAGAAAAACATTTTTTTTCTTTAAAAAGACTTTTAATATAAAATAAATTAAACCAAGCAGGACAGCAATCACAACAGTAATCGCATGCCAAAAAGTAAGCAAACAAACAGCCTTCCTAGTCTTGCAGATTGTAGATTGTTGTAGGGGATTAATGCACTGCGACCTAAAAGATCTATTATGCCCCCGGAGCCTTCTCCAATGCACAGCCGGCCTCCTAGCAGCGTTCTCTAGCTACGGACAACGCTGCCCGTCACTGAACAGTGAATCTTACTGGCACCTAGGAAGAAAAAATCTAAGGGCAGCATGCTGGCCTTCCCCTTCCCTCTTCCCTTCCTTCTCCCTTGGCTTTCGCCAATTAACTAGGGGTCTCTAGTTTGTGTACTGTGTTTGTCCTTGCCTGTAAAGTGTAGAGTGTATGTAGTTTAAGTGTATTGTGTTCTGTTCTGACGAAGTGCATGGAGTACTGAGCTGTGGTATCCCATGGGGTCGCTACTTCCCAAGTAACTGCATGCAACAGATACCCCCTTGCGGGCGTTCGTAGTCTTATCTCATATAATGTCTTTGCTTTGACTGCTCATCATTTTGAACTGCACTCATTTCGTTGGTCCACATATTTTAGTCGACCTACAGTGTGGTAAGCTTGGTGTATCTTTTATGGTTGATCTTGAGACTTGTTTACTTTTCAAAATTGATCTGGCGATTGTTCGTTAAGGCCTCAGATGGCCGGCATTTTATCTCCATTTCTCATAGTTCTTGGTGGAAGCTAGAATCAGCTCACTTGGATACTTGCTGTCCAAATTGAAGCTCATTCGCCAATAAATTACAGTAGGGCGTGATAAGGGCTAATGCTCAGTTTAAGTGCGCTCGGAAGCACAATGATGACGCCTCACTGTGGCTTTTGGGTGACGAAATAGCTGGCTTGATTCCATTACACCATTCGTAACCGTTAACGTCGATTTGTATTGAGTGGGAGGGAAGCACAGCACGGTTTCCTCGCCGTTTAGTTCTGACTTTCGCTACCTAGGTGTGGTTACCGACTAACTTTTTTTACACTATGCTGGGTCAACACCGACTTTGCCCTCAAAGAGAAACGAAATCTGAATTCTCGCACCAAAAACGAGTGTGACCGACCAGATTATTACCTCGCAGCAAAATCGATTTTCTTAATATTAAATTACAAAAAAAAATATCCTCTATAATTGTGCTAATATTAAATTCCAAACTGTTCATGGAGAAATAGTAGAACCAGGATGAAATGGATGGGAAAATCACTTGGATAATTTAAAATTTTGTATTGACTATTTCTACTTATTAATGTTACAATATTTTAGGACATTTTTGTGAGATATATAACAAAGTAAAAATAATTGCTAATTATATATTTTTCGATCCATAGTCTGTAATTATAATTTATCCTATCCTAATTAAAATTTAGTCTATATACTTTGACTAAACATTTTTTTTTTTCCCCTCCAATTATAAAAAAGACTCTTTTCGTGATATGTTCTTTTTCATTTTTAATTATTTGTTTAGTTTATCTTTTTTACAAAAGATATTAAGGGAAAGCTATTGCTTTGTGCTGATGATATATTCCAGTATATTGAGAAGTCTCATAATCCATTAATTGATGCATTTCTTAATAAGTATTTAGAGATATCATAGGAAGGATTCAGGGTAAACAAAGAAGAACCATTGCACGTCATCTCATTTCCCAATTGCAATATGCCGACACTTATTTTTGGGTGTCTAGGCAACCAAGTTAAATTCATAAAGTTTATAACGCCTAGACAAATATCATTTATTGATTTTTAGTTGTAAAGTTGAACCCAAATATCTGACTAATGGCATTATTTGCTGTTACTCTGATGGCTCCAGACTTAATGAATCTGGTCTGTCTGTAGCAGAAACTTGGTTGCAAGGGTTAAACAAAGGCTGTTTTGGAAACTGAGTATCATTGAATGCTGCTGCAAGGTGGAGGAAAAGGATAAAATAGTGAGGATATTTTCTGAAAGTCGGGCTGCATTACATCTTAAAATAACCCATGCAGGCCAGCTGTAAATTAGTGGGTATAAGGCAGGAGAAGACATTAATAGCCTCACTTCTGGGTACCCAGACATGCGGGTATAGAGTGCTATGAAATACACATTACTATTTTGTGGTCTCGATCCAGCATTAGGGGTCACTATACAATTTAGTGGCAGAGACAATAAACAATAAAGAAAAGGGTACTGTAGAATCATTGGAGGAAAACATGACGGCGTGCTTCCAAGTTAAAAGATTCATAAAGGATATAAGACAGGGAGACGTGAAATAGCTTCTCTCACTGAGTATGATGTAATTGAGGGTCTTGGTAGGTAGTAGGTATATTGAGGGCTTGTAAGTAGCTAGTCATTTACACAATATAGACAGGATGTCAGGAGTCCTTTGGGCCAGAATTGTGTCGAGGGAGTTGGGGAAACGGTGAACCACTACATAGGACAGTGTCCCCCCCTCCCGTTTCGCCAATACTAGGTTTCGCATATTTCGGTGGAAATGCTTGGAGGAATTGGGGTTTTGGGATATCTTAAGATATTGTAGTCAGACCGGTAGATTGTTGGGAGTGTCTTCTTAGGATAGTGTTTTTTTTTTTCCAAGGGAGGGGGATAAAAGTCATGTTAACTTAGGTAACGCGTCTTCGAGCACCCATCATTGATAATAATAAAATCGGTCAAAAGATTTATTAGCTTAAAAAAAATTCAAAATTGAATATTTTTTAATTATAAAAATTTGTGAATAAATTATAATCAAAACAAATACTTAATTAAGGAAGAGAAAAAATATTAAGGGAACAAAGAATTCAATGTATTATTCCGCACCTTAATATTGTCAAATACCAAGTATATTAGGTAACAAATAGATGTACGTAATTTCCTTTGCAAATGATTATTCCAAGAAATCATTTTTAAGATCACATGCCTTCTTCCATTTAACAACGAAATATATTAATGCATATATATAGAATTAAAATTGACCAACTGATCTGTCCTTGAATCAGCTGCTGCCATAAATGTCTCCCACCAATAAATAATTAATACCCACGCAAAGAATTTTTATATTATATTTATAATTTTCAATGTTTACTTTTTTGTGGAATTTTTAGTACTATCTAAATATATTTTAAATAAGATGGCCATTAAAAAAATTTTTTTGTCTTCCCGTTTGTAGCATTCTTAAGAACAACGTAATTTTTACTTTCTCCTACTCCTATGCACATGGTCGGTAGGTTTGTATGAGTGTGAACAATATATCTCAAACACGAAATATTGCAGGAGGCCCTCGCAGTATTCCATTTAGATATTACCACCACATCTGACAGAAAAGTTTCAGGGAAAAATACAATTACCGGAAGTGAAACTTTTTTTTCAGCTAAATAAATAAAAATTCTATTTATCAAGAATATATTTCTTTGTACAGATGTCATATTTTGGTTTCTCCAATATTTTGAAAAGGAATCATGAAAGATTAATAGATGATTTTTACATGGCGTCTAGACAGAAAATTAATTTCACTTTGTTCATATAGATGTGAGCCGAAATCTATTAAACTTGACCACAAAAATAATAAAATCAAAGCTAAAATACATAATACTTAACTGACCCACATTTTTACAAAAATTGCTAGTCAATAGAAACATCTGTTTACTAACATGGACTACTTATTTAAAAAAAAAAAAAATAAAATAAAGTAAAAAAGTATTTTTAAAATAAAAGGACGGTAGTCGCCTTCTTTGAAATTCAACCGGAAGAATGCTAACCAAATGAATTTTCTAAGAATAACTAATTCAATAGAAATTATTCTTAAAGGAAAAATATTCTTGTTTCCGGTTACAAAAATATGTAAAAAAGATAAACTAAACAAATAATTAAAAATGAAAAAGAACATATCACGAAAAGTCTTTTTTATAATTGGAGGGGAAAAAAAAAATGTTTAGTCAAAGTATATAGACTAAATTTTAATTAGGATAGGAAAAATTATAATTACAGACTATGGATCGAAAAATATATAATTAGCAATTATTTTTACTTTGTTATATATCTCACAAAAATGTCCTAAAATATTGTAACATTAATAGTAGAAATAGTCAATACAAAATTTTAAATTATCCAAGTGATTTTCCCACCCATTTCATCCTGTGTTTCTACTATTTCTCCATGAACAGTTTGGAATTTAATATTAGCACAATTATAGAGGATAAATTTTTTTTTGTAATTTAATATTAAGAAAATCGATTTTGCTGCGAGGTAATAATATGGTCACACTCGTTTTTGGTGCGAGAATTCAGAGTTCGTTTCCCTTTGAGGGCAAAGTCGGTGTTGACCCAGCATAGTGTAAAAAAAGTTAGTCGGTAACCGCACCTAGGTAGCGAAAGTCAGAACTAAACGGCGAGGAAACCGTGCTGTGCTTCCCTCCCTCTCAATACAAATCGACGTTAACGGTTACGAATGGTGTAATGGAATCAAGCCAGCTATTTCGTCACCCAAAAGCCACAGTGAGACGTCATCATTGTGCTTCCGAGCGCACTTAAACTGAGCATTAGCCCTTACCACGCCCTACTGTAATTTATTGGCGAATGAGCTTCAATTTGGACAGCAAGTATCCAAGTGAGCTGATTCTAGTTTCCACCAAGAACTATGAGAAATGGAGATAAAATGCCGGCCATCTGAGGCCTTAACGAACAATCGCCAGATATATTTTGAAAAGTAAACAAGTCTCAAGATCAACCATAAAAGATACACCAAGCTTACCACACTGTAGGTCGACTAAAATATGTGGACCAACGAAATGAGTGCAGTTCAAAATGATGAGCAGTCAAAGCAAAGACATTATATGAGATAAGACTACGAACGCCCGCAAGGGGTATCTGTTGCATGCAGTTACTTGGGAAGTAGCGACCCCATGGGATACCTCAGCTCAGTACTCCATGTACTTCGTCAGAACAGAACACAATACACTTAAACTACATACACTCTACACTTTACAGGCAAGGACAAACACAGTACACAAACTAGAGACCCCTAGTTAATTGGCGAAAGCCAAGGGAGAAGGAGGGAAGAGGGAAGGGGAAGGCCAGCATGCTGCCCTTAGATTTTTTCTTCCTAGGAGCCAGTAAGATTCACTGTTCAGTGATGGGCAGCGTTGTCCGTAGCTAGAGAACGCTGCTAGGAGGCCGGCTGTGCATTGGAGAAAGCTCCGGGGGCATAATAGATCTTTTAGGTCGCAGTGCATTAATCCCCTACAACAATCTACAATCTGCAAGACTAGGAAGGCTGTTTGTTTGCTTACTTTTTGGCATGCGATTACAGTCCTGCTTGGTTTAATTTATTTTATATTAAAAGTCTTTTTAAAGAAAAAAAATGTTTTTCTATAAACATTGCATTATTCCCGAGTATTTAGTGTATGCAGTCCTTCTACGTTAGTATCTTGAATGTTTATATACTCACGACTTTCGTATTCTTTCGATCAAGATCCTTCAAAGGCTGTGTAATTCCATCAGTTGCCAGGTTTAAGAAATTCTGGTCGATCTATAACAAATCCACCCTTGGAACAAGCAAGAGTTCTTTTCAAGCGACTCCCAACAGCCAACGCTACCAGTTACAGAACACGCTACCAACATCAACACTCTATGCTCCGGCCCCTTTACCTTATTACTCTTATCTCCTCACAAAGTACATTTAAAGTATAGCATTGTAATTAAGTACACAATAATGGATTCAGAAGATGGATTCCGTATTTAGTTTTTTTGCCGCAAAATATTCGGCATTAATATTTGTATAGGGTTGGTGCAAAAATAATGCAGGTTTTTATATGCCAAAAAAAAAACTTATTATCTTCAGTCCCAAAAATAAAGAAATCTGGCAAAATGTAAGAGATATTAACTTAATTTCAAGTTATTAACTTAACTTCATTTACTTCCAAAATATCCTTCGTTGTGATATTCTTCTGTTTCTATTTTGGGGGGCCTGTTTGAGGCAGAATTGTAGCAGTTGATCTGCCTATGACTCTCATTGTCGGCTCAATTGGTCTGGTCTGTATATATCTAATGAGCTGATAACAACTGTTGCACATACTGTCTTGAGTTATAAGAGAACTCAGTGGGTGTCCTGAGCTAATTGCACTATGGAGCTAACTCTGCGACAAGAGAGAAAGAGACCTACCTGAAACGCCTTATTAATGCAATAAGTCTCGTCGGAATACTATAAATTCAAGAGAGGCCCCATTTATAGATCCTTTGAGGTAGCATTAGTGGGTTTTCGTTCGTTATGCATGCAATAACAGTAAAGATTACATTTACAATCTGTTAGTCCTGTAAATTCAAGCTCAAGCTGTCATGATGAGCTCTTCAGAGCTTCGTTTGCCTATTGTTCGATTGTAGAGTTTCTAATTAGGAATGATAATTCCTCTGCCTTACTCGGATTTCTCTTCGAGTTCTTGTTGAAAACTTTTTAATACAATTATGAAAACTTCACTAATTTTCAACAGATCTTTTTTTGCAGACTTTTTGAAGCGCAGAAAGGGCATTTATTCTCCTTTTATGGGGTTATGGAGAAGATGAAGATTGAATTAAGATATTTATTCTATTGATTATCTTTGGATGATTTAGACTTGTTTCCTAAAAGTATGTTGTCCCATTCATATAAGTAAATCGGTAGATTAAGTTTGGGTTTGGGTTTGATTAGCTGCCAGTTTAGTTAATGTCTAGTCAGCCAGACTAGACTTAGAGATAGATATGTAGTCAGACAAAAATTTAGATTTAGGGTCAGTTTTTTAAATAAAATGATTGGCCAGTAAAATTCATGTTGTAATTTACTTGGTATATTTACTTTGTCGAAATGAATAGTTGTCTGTAGGTGTGCAATGTGTTGAAGATACAATATTGGCGCATACACTAATCTTTTTTATTTTGAAATTTACAATCTGTATTACATATATACAATGAATAAATAGGATGTTGAATAATGAAACTGTAGGCTGTGAGAAGATGGGGGAGGAGAGAAATTACCCAGTGGTAGCAATCTCTACGGGATACCACTAGCACTGATTTCTCCCGAAGGAAATCACGGTGCTACTGGCGATTCAAACGGCGAGGTGGATTATCAGGGATGGTAGTGTAGGCTAGAGATTGTACAAAAGGATTACAGCAAAAGGAGAGAGTAGTATGCAGTTTATGGTATTTTGTCTTGGCAAGTTGTTGTACGAAAGGGATGTTGAGGTCATTATATGGAGCTTAAGGTTAGACACATAGAAAGGAGCATCAACTATCTGTGGAAGTAGCTTAGATTGGAATGTCTGAATGGTACATAAGTTTGTAGGTTGAGTTGAACCCCACAATTCAAGTCCGTTTTGTAGGTCGTCTTCCGATATATACACTAATCAGTTCCAGACATTTGCAATACAGAGTTCATAGTTGTTATGGTTGGTTCCATCAGAGATATTTTCCATGATAGCCTACTTCTTTTTGTGGTCATCAACCAGTTTCGGGCGTTCGCCTAACTTCCGGATGCATTTGTCACACAGTGTGATAACACAGACTTGTACAGAGCAAATTCAGTTTACATACTGAGATGCGCGAACGCCCGAAACCGGTCGATGATCACAAAAAAAGAAGCAGGCTATCATGGAAAATGTCTCTGATAAAGAGTAAATATTTGCTGTTTAACTCGAATTAGCCCAAGTAAAGTGATGGATTTTTTTTTTTTTTTTTTTGGTAAACAAACCATTTTCTGTCTCAAAGAATGGTGCGGCATCCTTGGGGCGAACATTCATGATACTATTGCTGTTATTGCAAAACAGTTTTCTGAATCTATCTAAGAAAATGGTTTCGAATGAAAAATCAATGGTTAAAAGAATTATTTTTGTAATTATTTTGCGTAAGAAAATCAACCCTCTTTTTTTTCCCTTAAAAGCCTGTGGCTTGCATAAATTTTTTTGCTCAGGCTCCGCAAAACCCAATAGCTTTAGCATTTTAATAGATACTGCATTGGATTTTCCATTCCAGAAGCTCAAACAGCAGAGGAGCAAATGATTGCAGTAGAAAAAGAAAGCACTAAAAAAAAAAAAAGTTATTTTAATTTTATTTACGGTTTAATGACAGATAAATGTCGTGTCAATATAATTTGCAAAAGAAAACAAAAAGAATCCAATTAATTAAAAGTAAGAAAGAATAAAAAATAAAAATAAAAATTGAATAATTAAGTGGCAAATCTAAGTGGGAATAGAAACGATGTACGAAGACAAAATTACAATCGTTCATTCTTTATTTTTTGTAAAGACGTTGTCCAGAATTACTGCCGCGTGACAAATACATTAAGGTAAAACCAGAGTTAACTTCTTTCTACTTTTTTTTTTTCTTTTTATTGTTAAGTCAAATGATTGTTAGCTACTAAATTGTCATTGTCATGCTTGTATGTTTCTTTACTTGGAAAATTAGATAATAGTTAAGTCGTGGAAAATGATGGACTAGGAAATTAGAGAGTGATGATGGTGGAGTGAGGTGAGGAGATAGTTCTTCTTCAGAATGCAGTTCTATGTTGTAGTGTCTCTTCTCTAGCTGTTTAACTCAAGAAGTAGCTGTAGCGTGTGCCACGGTTCTTTGATGACTATTTTATTACGGCCACTTACGTCTTGAACACTATATTTGTCATACTAACACTTAAACAATTCTTCTTTTCACTTTTCCATAATGTTCTAGCTTACTTATAATAATAATAATAATAAAATCATTTATATTGTTTTATTACGATATATAATAATTGAAATGTGCGTATAAATAAAGCAAGAAGATATCATCTGTAAACTTATTATCCATCGACGTTAAAAATAAATCATTTTGTGAAGATAGTTTAAACGTTAAATAATTCGATGATTTTATTTCTTAATACACTTGTTCTTTATAATAAGAATGAACTCTTGTCCTCCTTTCGTCTCTTGATAGACCTTATCTCCTTCGTCCTTTGGTCATATTGCTCAGCTAATGATTTTCATGGGAAGTGGTAAGATGCTTTACTTGTGTTGTAATAATCTCTTTAGTGCAATATCATCTAGTATTTTAGGATTGTAGCCTACACCAATTATTATTATATATCTTTGGATAGTCCAAAAATCCCATTATCCAAAATTCCTCCCATCAAAACCTACCCAATACACTTAAAATTTACAGTTACCTGAAACATTATGGACAACAATCCTAAATAGTAACAACTTTAAATTCTTTCACTGATCTCATTCCGCTACCAAATGTTTTGACTTGATTTTAGAATCCAAGTAGTCTTTCTTAAGATGAATGGTTGTTCTTCCTTCTATCTCTGAATATCTGCAAAAAAGGATCTCCCACAGAAGTCCCAGTACTTAAAGATATCTTCTCAAGTCGATGCTCCAAACTGACGTGTAGAATATTAGTATCTACATAGTTGTTGAGGTTGGTTCCGCAGAGCTGGAAACCATCAAGATATTTTCCGTGATAGCCTGCTTCTTTTTGTGGTCATCGACCGGTTTCGAGCGTCATGCATTTGTTAAACAGTGTGATATCATAGATTTGCACACAGCAAATTTAGTTGATGCACTGACTGGTCTTTAAATCCAGTAAGTTCCAATTTAAAGACCAGTTAGTGTATCAACTAAATTTGCTGAAATGCATCCTGATGATTGTCGAACGCTCGAAACTGGTCGATGACCACAAAAAGAAGCAGGCTATCACGGAGTGATATTAGTATCTACAGTTTCCAGGAGTCTTACTCGGTATTCCACAAATGCTGTATTTACCGAAATACCATATCTATGCCTCCCACATGCCATAAATTTGGTTTTTATAATTATTTAGGTATACATGCGTGCATGGATGGCGCATGTAAATTGTGAAGGGTGAAATGCAAAATATGCTTATTGGCATCAAACAACCTGCTCATGTATATTGCTTGGTTGTTTATTTGGTTTGATTATTCTAATTGTTATTTTTATGTATATGTATGTAAATTTTATGTTTATGATATTTAATTTCCATCACCATACCCCCCCTTGATCTAGTTTAAGAGTTTAGCTTTTAAATACAATTAAAAAGACCAGTTAGTGTGTAAACTGAATTTGTTCTGTTTAAGTCTGTGTTATCTCACTGTCTGACAAACGCATGCTGAAGATGGGCGAACGCCCGAAACTGGTTGTTGACCACAAAATGAAGCAGGCTATCACGGAAAATGTCTCTGATGCTTTTTCAGCTCTGCGGAACCAACTACCACAAAAAGAGAAGTTGAGTTAGGTAGGTAAATAAACTAGAAGTAAAGCTGAACACTTTATAATAGAAAAGTAGCACAAACTGCCTGGGCTTTACACTAAAATATATAAAATGGTAGTGAGAGGTTTACCTCTTTACATCAGTCTTTAGAAAGGCTGATGACGCGTTGTGACTGCTGTATGAACTCTGCTGCAAGACTGTCGGTAGACTCCCTCCTATGGCTGACACAGCTGTATTTAAACAGTTTCTCCCACTCTAGTCTTGGCTAAACTGGAGAATAATCCTGTCTCTCTCTCTCTTTCTCTGCTTTGGATCCCTCTCTTCGGATCCTATTGCATTCGACTTTACAAAATTAGTTTTTGTGTTACAAATTTATCACCTTTATTTGAAACATTTCTCCAAAAAATATTGATTTTTAAATACTTTTGTGAATATGTGGCATTAAATTTCAAGTGTTATATGTAGAGTTGGTTCAATGTTAATGGGGTTCTCTTCTGGACCAACATGTAATCACTTCTAGTACCTGCCTGGGTTGGTACTTTTCCATACAACCGCTCTAGACCTCGCCAATATTACACATCATCATCGAATTATGAGGCTGTGTTTAGTGGAATCGCCCGGGTCATCAAACATCTCACCTTTTCTCCTACGTGCTAACTTTTTAGTCAGACCGAAATGCCTGCTTATTTCGCAGCTAACCACCATAAACTGTGGCCATTCCATTATCCGCAATTTATGGATGCGCTTGATAAGCTTGGGGATGCGTCTGGGAATGTGTCCCAGGTACAAGTCAATAATACAGACTTGTATAAATTGTGGTTTCTTTAGCTAAGCAAATTCAGAGGGCGAAAACTCTAATTAAAGTTTCTAGGTTACTTCATTTGAAATCATTAAAACTCACGAGTGTATACACTCTTACCTAGGAATTCAAATCTCATGTATTCTGTTCTTCTTCTTCTTCTTCTGCTGATTTATAGTCACCATATTATTTCAGCTTTTTTAACGTTTTGAAACCGATTTGCCGATCTATTGAATGGATATAATTAAATGGTTGTTACTTAGCAATTTAATTGTATGCAGCCAAGATTTGGTCACTAAAAAAAGAAATCATTCCCAAAAATATCTAGCAAACGATATGGCATGTGAGAGGCATAGATATGGTATTTCGGTAAATACAGCATTTGTGGAATACCGAGTAAGACGCCTGGAAACTGTAGATACTAATATCACTATTTTCCGTGATAGCCTGCTTCTTTTTGTAGTCATCGACCTATTTCTAGCGTTCGACAATCATCAGGATGCATTTGAGCAAATTTAGTTGATACACTAACTGGTCTTTAAATTGGAACTTACTGGATTTAAAGACCAGTCAGTGCATCAACTAAATTTGCTCTGTGCAAATCTATGATATCACACTGTTTAACAAATGCATGACGCCCGAAACCGGTCGATTACCACAAAAAGAAGCAGGCTATCACGGAAAATAGTGATACTAGTATCTACAGTTTCCAGACGTCTTACTCGGTATTTGCCCCTTTAACAACCCAAACACTTGTTCCTTTTCCCACCCAGTTACCGTCACTATACCATCCCTCTGACCTAGTTTAAGAGTTTAGTTTTTAAAATACAATTAAAAAGACCAGTCAGTGTGTAAATTGAATTTGCTCTGTGCAAGTCTGTGTTATCACATTGTCTGAAAAAACGCATCCTGAAGATTGGGCGAACTCCCGATACCGTCTCCGATCAACTTCTCTTCTTCTCAAACTTATTACATCGTATTTCTGGCAACCGATTTTCTTTTAATGTTCATTAATATTGAATAGGCTGGTAGAACAGTACATTATTACCGAAGTGTTACTTTATAGCAAAGCATAGAAACACCCAAAAAATAATTTTCCCAGATTTATATTTTAAATAAAAAGCATTTTTGTTTGTTACATAGTATCCGAAATTTAATGAAAATCGCGAAAAACTGCAATATATATATATATTTATTAAAGGCGCATTTCGGTTGATGGATTTTGCCCCGAAATCTTCGTATCCAGATGCCTTGGAATAGTAGCTATAGAGAATATCAATTTTGAGCTTCCTCACAATTGTTCTTTATCGAATTTTTGTTCATACACGTACACACACACACACACACCCGCGCGCGCCATTCATTTTTTTTTTATCATCCCATGATTTTCATTTCATTAATAAAATTATTTAAAAAAATATAAATAAATTATCTATATAAGGCGTTATTTTATATATATATAAGTGATATTTGACTCCATAATATTATAGTTGTAGATGATTGATGAGGTTAGAAAGAGGAGTCCCAGGGTCTGTGGCAGGAGAAGCCCATTAAGAACTTGCTCGAGGGGATTTCTATTTAACTAGACTTCCCTTTCAGAACAAAAAAAAAAACAAAAAAAAAACAAGTAAAAGTATTTAGCTTTTTGTAGGCCGTCTTCACTTTTGTTCTGAATGACTTTCCAAAAAGAATTTTTTTAAGAGATATTTTTAATTTTATACGATCGTTTTGAATTATTATTTGATTACTTGTGGATGCATTCGAATAATTTTTATTATTTTGATGAATTATTTCCTTGTTAAGAATTTTTTGGCTATGATTACGCTAGTTTAAAAAATAATCTGACATAAACTACTCACATGACTTTCTCTTACTTCAGTTTGTACGATTTATAAACATTGACCATTTTCTTGTTAAACTTGGACATTTTTACTCAACCATAATATAAATATATATATCTATTATGAAGTTTTTGAGGAAGGAAATTAGGTTTGATTAAATAAACGAGATATGAAGACACTAATATAATGTAGCCTAAGTTTACACTAACTGCACTGGACTTTATAATGAAAATGATAGAATGAATGGTGTGAGTAAAGATATGACACGATGGGATGTACAGTTCTATGGTTGTATCTGATAGATATCCTCTAGATAGATTCCCACTGGCTTATACACACAGGTTCTCCCACTCTAGCCTGCCTAGGTCAGAGAGTAGTCTCTTTTAACCAGAGAGGGCCTCTCTTCTCTCTGCTGTGGTTGCATTATCTTTGCGGTACCATTACATATGAAATAAACGAGATATGGCTACAAGGCTGGTTATAGTTGAAGTGATTACATTTTAGTTCACAAGTTCCAACCAATTATCAATAATAGTAATTAAACGTTTGTTTGAAATTCCAGATTTGAAGAACAGTTACTAGAATTTTGAGACTTTCAATTAGTGAAAGTCATGGGTGCTGAGTGCTTCATATAAGAACAAGCAGAATTAGTCGCCGAAAGAAAGGTATTAAGAAGAATATTTGGCCCGACCCTGGTTGAGGGTGTTCCTGGAAAGCCAGGAAAAATGTTCACTAAAGAGAAGCGTCAATGTACGCTTCATCAAATTAAATCGCATGGAATGGCTGGGGCAAGTTTCAGCGAATATATGAGGAGCGGATACTGACAAAGCTCTTATTCTCGTCAGTGATGGGGCTTAAGGAGGAGAGATCGGCCCAGAAAAAGTTGGATCATGATATAACGTCGAACATTGGAGCTGCTGGTGTCCACAACTGGAAACAGAAGGCGAGAGTGATAGGAAGGTCTGGCGAAAAGTTATCGAGGAGACCAGGACCCACATTGGGTTGTAGTGTCACTTAGTAAGTAAGTAAGTAAGTAAGCAAGTCATGTGTCTATCATACCAGATATTTTTTTCCTCAAGGAATCTATTAATGGAGTATTTCCGTTTACAGTCCAAGAATACTTGAGGGAGGCGGACATTTGAGTGCGCACGGCATTTGGACTTGGCAATACTTTGACGCGGGAAGATTTGCGCGCAAAAAACTTCGCCTGAGGATTGCTCTGTTGAAAAAAAAAGTATTTATGTCTCCCTGGGTGTAAGGGTCCATATATGTCAATATCAACCTGCATATATTCATTTATGAATGTATTTATGTAGCTCTTCCTATACGTAGACAGTATATATTTCTGTCTGTAATTGTGCTATGTATATTTGTCTATAAACAAGGTTGTATAGACGTGTATGCATGCAGTATTTATTTAAACTTATTTAAAAATTATATTCAGACACTGCAAACATTTATACATACAAATATACAGATATGGACAACAAGTTGACATAATATAAAAGCATGGAAATTACGTACAAAGATACAGAATGACAGACGAACTGAGTATGTGACATATAAATATGATGTCATCTGCATACTCACACAGAGGCAAAAACTTTAACTTAAGACGCTAACTTCTCTAAGGAGAAGTAAACATGGAGACATACATTTACTTTTTTTTTTGAGGATTCGAAAACATAGAATATCTTTACGCCCTTGACGCCCAGATGTCGCCGTCCAAATGTTCTCGTACCAAGGTATCCGCATGCCCAAAAATTCCCATTCTGTTCAGACAGTATGTCCAAACTTTAGACATATGTATAATTTTAAAATTTATTATGTTGAATCTATATATATAGGGTGACCAGAGTTATATGCTCCACCCACTTTTTTTTTAAACGGCGGGAAATTTCGAAAAAATAGAAAACACGTATTTAATCATTTTTAGTCTAGTTTATTTTCAGTGATTGATCCATTTTTTTAAACCCCAATATCCCGAGATACAGCATCCAACTTTTTTTTTTTAAATGAAACATTATATTTTTTTTTTTGCATATTTTTATAGTACTTGAGCTCCTAAAAAAAAAAATTAAAAAAAAATTTAAGTCGGGTAGGTTTTTGAAAAGTTATGGTAATTGAAAACATGAAAAACAAATTTCAGTTTAATGTCAAAATTACCTTATTTTTTTTTAAAGAAGCTGTTCAAACTGGGCACCATCAACGGATAGGCAAGCCAAAGCTCTGGACTCCTACGCTCTGTTTGTAGCAGCACTTGTGGCAAAGTCAAGATCTAGGCAGGCTAGAGTTATTCGACGTTCCAGATCTTCGACTGAAGCCACGGGATTAAGGTTACTGTACACTTTCTTTTTTAGATATCCCCACAAAAAATAGTCCATTGAGGTTAAGTCCGGAGATAGAGGTGGCCATTGGATCGGACCATGAGTTCCTAACCACTTTTCATGGAAATTTCTGTCCAGGTAACGTCGTACAACTCTGGCATTATGTGCCGGGCAATCATCTTGTTGAAAATACATATCTAGCCGACGTTTTAGAGGAACATCTTCAAGCTGAACTGGCAAAATGTCTCTTAAAAAAATTAGATACCTTTCACCAGTTAAGTTCTCTCTGTAGAAGTTTGGGCCTATTAGTTGGTTTCCTAAAACTCCACACCAAACGTTTGTAGAAAAAACAACCTGATGGCGTGTGGCGAAGGTAACTTGTGGATTTTCTTCTGCCCATATTCTAAAGTTCCAACGATTAAGAAGGCCATTGTTGGTAAACTTTGATTCATCAGTCCATAAAACAGTGCATTTTTTGTCCATTTTTTGTGGGGATATCTACAAAATGAAGTGTACAGTAACCTTAATCCCGTGGCTTCAGTCGAAGATCTGGAACGTCGAATAACTCTAGCCTGCTTAGATGTTGACTTTGCCACCTAAGTGCTGCTGCAAACAGAGCGTGGGAGTCCAGAGCTTTGGCTTGCCTTTCCGTTGATGGTGCCCAGTTTGAACAGCTTCTTTAAAAAAAAAAATAAGGTAATTTTGACATAAAACTGAAATTTGTTTTTCATATTTTAAATTATCATAACTTTTGAAAAACCGAACCGATTCAATTTTTTTTTTTTTTTTTTTTTCAAGTACTATAAAAATATGCAAAAAAAAATATAATGTTCCATTTGAAAAAAAAAAGTTGGATGCTGTATCTCGGGATATTGGGGTTTAAAAAAATGGATCAATCACTGAAAATAAACTAGACTAAAAATGATTAAATACGTGTTTTCTATTTTTTCGAAATTTCCCGCCGTTTAAAAAAAAAGTGGATGGAGCATATAACTCTGGTCACCCTGTATATCGAAGAATGTCCATAGATAATTTAGGGCCATCATTCCCTTTAGAAACTCCCTGCCCATAAGTAAAAAATAATAATATATATAAAAAAAATACATTTTCAAACCTTAATACAAAATAGCTAATAAAATGTTTCATATTAAATGAAATGTATTCTCAATTTATGCAAATACTTTATAGTTAATGCAAGTTGAAGAGCTAAATATGACTTGTAAGTATGGTATTAAAAAAAAAAAAACTTACAAACTTACTAAAAGGTAAGTAACACTTGTAATAAAAGGTTAGTCATTTAGAAATACAAATTCAATGCCCAGTTTCAATTCTATATTTTCTTTTTAGCTTGTTTTTACGATGCTCTCAGTAAATCCAATCAGTTAATATTTTATATAGAAGCTGGTATTGGCTTGTTGAAGAAACCTTTCTGTAGTGCATTATTGGAAGGTCACACTCTTATTTCTTTTGAGATCATTTTTATTGAATTTATTTTTAAAATAGAAAAATATAAAACAAAATAAACAAAATACCAAGAAGTTGTTGCTAATATACGTTTCAAGATTTAACTGCCCGGTACAGAGATAATACTGAAAGTTTTATGTAGACAGAGTTCCACTATATTTACCTTGAGTGTGTTCACTTTTTTTACATTATATTGAAATATTTAATTTCTTCTATCTTTAGTCTTGGAAAATTCCAGTTCAACAGCAACTTTAACTAGATGCATATTCAAGGGTTTCTCCCTATCACTCTTTGGCAACTAGCTAAATTGCTATAGTGGTTTCAACATTAGTTCTTTATAATTAAATTCTCCTTTCGAATCTTTTTCTATAGAGTTTGTGAAATAGAATAAGAAAATACCTTGTTACACTTTTATGGATTATTTAGACGAGGAAATGATCAGGATTAAGAAGGTTCCGGTCGAAACAGATTGACTGAAAAGAGCTTCCATGTAGACTTCCATGAATTGCTGAAGCAAAAAAAAAAAACGATGGTAAACCATTGTACAAAACCTATCGCTATCAGGGAAATGGTTGTGCCCGATTTTTTATTAAGAAAGAAAAACAAGAAGATTATGCTAACTAAAGGGAAGGGGGAAATTACCATCCTTAGAAAATTTTATTAGTAACCATCCTGAGGAGGCTTAGAAGATATTCTGAATAAATACTGACTGAATACAATGTGGGTTTTGGTGTAAACGAAACATTAAGGACCAAATATTTCTGCTTCGGCAGGTAATGGATAAATGCTATAAGCATAATGTTGATCTTACTCTCGATTGATTATAGGCAGGCTTTCGAAAAGCGTTAATAGAAAGACCCTCATTAATATATTAAAAGATTCTTGGAACTCCAAAGATAAAAATGGATGAGGCGTAGGCCAAATTAAGGAAAACGGAGGTACGTTTGGTATTATTATCTGCTTATTTTACGCTTTTAATGAATGAAATAAGCTTATAAGTAAATATACAAAAAAACTCTCGCACTTATATAAGTAAAGTAAAGTAATGCCTATTTTTTTAGGCGGGCTTAACGTCCAACTACCAAATTAGGTGTCGTGGACAGGGGCGGAAGCACCTACTTAACATTTTTATACCAATATAAAATTTAGCAGTTATACGCGGGACTCGAACTGGGGTCCTCCTACTTAAAAGTCCATGCTCATAACCTCTACACCAACACCCCCCCCCTCTCGCACTTATATATTCTTATTAGTAAATTGATTTTAAACCCAATTTCACTATATTCCTGGCTGAAGTGTTTGCGATTAAGGTCTGTGCCGAGGAGAATCTGCGTAGAGCCCCAAGGTCATACGCATTTGCTCGGACAGTAAGGCTGCACTGAAAGCCCTAGAGGCTTACAGAACTACCTCATCCCTGGTGAAGGAATGTCGAGACTCTCCAGGCACAACAAGGTACAGCTGTTGTGGATGCCTGGACATGCAGGGGTTGAGGGTAATGAGACAGCTGATCAACTGGCCAGGAACGGGGCCAACACTCCGTTCATTGGTCCAGAGCCGGTCCTGGGAATAACTGGCGGAGCAATTCGTGCAGCGATTAGAGAGTGGGGTCGCAGTAAGCATGAAGAGCTCTGGAGGAGGAGCCCGGGTGTTATACATAGTAAAAGGATGATTGTGATAACGAAGAACCTAAATGACTCTTAGTCTGAGTAGGAGCCCAGATTTCACTGGTGACGGGACTATTTACGGGTCATGGTAGGTTCAGGAAACATCTGTACAAGGTAGGACTCATTCGAGCGGAACCCTTGTGCAGACTATGTCAGGAAGAGGAGGAAACGGCCTCCCACCTGTTGTTCGATTGCGTTGCAATAATCAAATTGAAACCTTTGGTACTTTGCGACCTGAGGAGATAGTAGCTCAAAATGTCCTCAAACTCCTTAAGGAGGGAGGGTTTGTCTACTAGGAACTATCGGGGGGTGGCACAATAACCTCTGTTGGCTGCAGTGCCGGGATATAGCCCACCCGAGGTTGGTTAATAATGATAATAATAATAAACACAATTGTTAAATGTAAACACTTCTTGGCACTGAATTTTTGATACGACTGAATGTTGTAAGATGATTGAATAATACTCATTGAACTGCTGAATACGACTGATGGAACTGTTGTAAAAACAGGTCCTTATATTATATGATTACAGGTTACAAACTGCATGCCCTTTGTCTTGAATAGCATTGACCTCAGTTTTATAGTACTAACAGAATTTCACTTCACTGCTCTAAAATACACTTTATTTTAAGTAACTACATTTTCCAAAATTATTTCTATTTTTTTTTTTTTATATTTCCGTTTCCTTCTTCCATTGCACACTTCTTGCTTATTCTATTTTAGCTATTCTATTTAGTGTGTCATATTACAAGTTTATGTTAAACTGTAGTGTAGTACAAGTTAGTTTATAAGTTCAGTCTACCAAAGAATCTACATTATTTTCCTAAGTTCTTGTGTGACCCAATTCAATTCTTCCTTTTCAGCTTGGCCCTTACTGAAAATGGAACAATCGCTTGTCTGCAAAATATTGTAATATCTAATAGCAGGTGAAACTACTGTAGTAAAGCATCCTTCTCACTAAACTTCCAACATATTGCTATCATTCAAAGTCCTGTAAAACACCTAGGTCTTCATGGTTATAAGCAACAAACCACTTAATCAGAAGATCTAAGTGTTTTTTACATGATATGGCCGTGGAAGCCGAAAAAATTGATACATTCAAAGTCCTGTTGAACTTACTTGGAAAATATTTCTTATTAACCATGGGTTTTATATTCTCATGGGTTTATTTTTGACGAAATTATCATTAGAAAGTGGCAATAAATTTTACAGTAAAGTTTATTTTCGAATAAACAATTAGAAAGGTTGAACCGAGCTTTAAATTGAAGAAGAAAAAAATTAAGTTATTCCAAATTAAATTACATGTTTTGAGAACAGACTTTGACTGAGTCAATTCTTTGACAAAAAAAAAAAAAAAAAATCTTTAGAAGGTTTAGCAATTTTACTTAAGATATCAATAATGTAGGTCTGTTTGGAACGTGATGGAATGCGTTCCCAATTTCTAATAATAATAGTACCAGCCAGTCCAACTAAACTCTTGAACTTCAATATGACTGGACCTGAAGTTAGTGTCGAACATTCCAACAGATGTTCACATAAATGTTGAATTTACACACTTTGAAAGAATTTCCATTTACGATGGCTGTTGAATTCCCAAGAAATTCCATCAAATTTTTAATTTCTAAATCAAACCATTTAAAACTTTCTTAGAGACAGGCGCTATTTTTTACTTTTTCGAAGCTAAACTTATTTAAAACATTTACTGAATCTTGTCTAATACATAAAATTAAAAATAACTATTTATATATTAAATTTAAATTAACTAAGTCAGATGATCAGAAGCCATGTTGTAAGAAAACATTTCTTAAATTTAAAATATTTTAGGAATGTAATATATGAGATCGTATCTTTCATATGTTTGAGTCATTTTTCCTTGCTTTCTTTTTCAGTTTTTTTTTTTTTTTAAATTCCTCCCATGTTAATATTTCTATATTAATTATTTTATTTTCCAACACTAATATTCAGAAAAAGACTTATAACTTTATTAATAAGTTATTAATCTCTCTTAAAAATCCAGACATGGTTTCGAAATTATCCTGGTTTTTCATTTCGAATTATTGATCTATGTATATTTGGGTCCGCAATGCTGGATAATTTCTGGGATTTTTTAGCATCTTAGCATGCATGCTTCAGTTTTTTTTTTTACTTTCTCTTACTCCTAGTAAGAGGAAGTATTGTAATCGTGTCAAATTTTCGATATCGAGTTTTCACCGGAAATATCCGTTTTGAGGTCTTCTGAGTCCAAAAAAGTGGTTTTTAACAAATGGCCTGTGTGTGTGTGTGGTGTCCGTGTGTCCGCGTGTGTGTGTTTGTGTGTGTGTGTGTTGTGTAATGGTATGTATTGTATGTAGTATGTATGTGAACAGCATAGCTCAAAAACGAAAAATCGTAGAAAGTTAAATTTGATATTCCGTTTAGAGGTCACCATGGGTCTGACGTACGGTACTTAAAAATTCCTCACCGGAAGTACCACTTACTATTTTTTTTAGCTTTTTTGTGATTTTCTCAAAATGGCTCCGACAATTTTCTTTAAACTTTAAACATCACCACACTACAAGAGCTAACAACTTTATTAGAAACATTTCTCCGGGAAAATTCATTGAAGGGCACTTTTGGGGGGTGGGGTTAGGTTTTCCATCTAAAGTGCTATTTCAGTTTATTAGACAATTCTTCATCTAAATAATGTTAATTAGAATTAAATATGTTGTTGAAATTCCGAGTTTGAAAAAATCGGATAACCGGAAGTGCGTTTACTTTACCACTTTACTAAATGATTTATTCACTTTTTCGCAATTTTCTCAAAAATGGCTCTGACGATTTTTTTGAAACTTCGTATATAAACTAAACATGCAAAGATCTACAACTTTTATCTAAAACATTTCTCTGGGAAATTTCTTTTAAGAGCACTTTTAGGGGAGGGGTGGGGTTAGATTTTCATCAAGTGCTATCTAGTTCATTATACAATTCTATCATCCAAACAAAATTAGTTAGAAATAAATAGATGGCTGAAATTTCGAGTTTCAAGAAAATTAGTAAACCGGAAGTGCGCTATTACTGAACAGTTTTTTCAGTTTTCGACGAATTTCATTAATTGAGTACACAAACACTATAAAATTGGTCAATTATCATTTTGAGAACGGAGTAAGAGAAAGTTGTGTGAGTGTTTCACACCAGATTTTTTTTAATTCTGATCCTTTTCCCCGTTTTTCACGTCACGATACGGTTTATCAAGTTCTTTAGAGGGTTATCTTTAACTTGTCAGTTTCTGTTACACACACTATACTGATTGATCATAAAATACTGACGTTGCAGAGTGGCAATATTGCCAGTTCATACTCTTGTAAATTTATATTCACAGCGAGTAGACTAAGCATTGAAATATTGTGTGTATTCCTCCAACTTCTATAATTTCTACAAACGAGTGACTTTTAGTAGGATTGAATGCAAAGTTTGCGATAGTTTCCGAATTTGTAAAAGTAATCCAATATTTTCCAGGCATGCTTTAAGTTCAACTACCTATCTGGCAGAAGTGTATGGAAACAAATGTTACTGTTTATTATGCCCGCAAGGGGTATCTGTTGCACGCAGTTACTTGGGGAGTAGCGACCCCACGGGTTACCACAGCTCAATACTCTATGCACTTCGTCAGAACAGTACACAGTACTTTTAAACTACATACACTTCACCCTTTACAGACAAGGACAAACACAGTACACAGTCCAAGGGTCTCTAGTTAATTGGCGTAAGCCAAGGGAGAAGGAAGGCATTAGCTCAGTGGTAGTGCGCTGGACTAGTAATGCGGAAAGTCCCGGGTTCGAACCCAGCTTGCTGCCTTAGATTTTCTCTTCCTAGGAGCCTGTACAACTTACTGTCCGGTCTGTAGTTAAAGAACACTACTCGGAGGCCGGCAGTGCATTGAGAAGGCTCCGGTGGACACACAATATATCTTTCAGGTCGCAGTGCAATAATTCCCTATAGCAATCTAATCTACTGTTTATTACTAACATTAATACACTTAAAATCCAAGTCCATCGCCAGAATTTGAACCAAGTTTCACAAAATACAATTCTGTTTGGTAATGCTCAATTATTGTGGAACCTTAGCTTCAACTTATTCCCTTCAATTATTCCCTTCCGCTCTTCTTTAGCTTTTTTCTTTAGCTTCTTCAACCATCTGCAAGCTGAAGAAATTCGATGAATTCTAGGGACTGCTTAATATATTATAACCTTGTTGCTTCTAATATTGATTACAAACATCTAAGATTTCCTGATTCTATAATATCGAAATTATCCAGATTCTTTTTAAAAGAAGCAAATTATGGACTCTCGGGACTCATATATCCTGTATGAGGATCCTTGGTATTAATTATAAGAAGGTAGTAAGATAGGTTGCTGGCAGGTGATACTGTTGTAGAACTATCCTGAGTCCTGACTGTTCTCTTTCCCTGTACATATAGATATAAATATATGAATCGAATTCTCCCTCCCTAGTCTGACCTAGCTGGGGAGTAACTAACGTTATATTCATTTAATGTCTGCTTCTTCGCTCTTCGGATCCTATGAATCTTTAAATGATTCGGATCCTACACACATTACAAAAGGAATAATTTGATATATCACACAATTGGATTTGTCGCAAGCCAAAGATGATGGAGTATCATACCACTTGGAACTGATGTCGCACTTCACTTTTTTTTTAAGGGCTCCTTCCCACAGCATGATTATCTAGAATAGCATCTCAACTGGATTGGTGTGATGAAAGGCCGTATCTGATTTGAAAGGCTGTATCTATCCGCTCTGTTTTTGAGGAAGAGACCACGCGACTTTATTCAGATAATTTCCTATCTTAGCGGACATTAGATTATATTTAATGGATTTCCTGGCAGTATTTCCTGGAAGGAGAGAGAATTAAATAGAATGGATTTTAGATAAATAAACTAGATATATGCTGAACACTGTATAATGAAAGAACGCGCACATACTGCAAGGACTTTACAGTAAAATAGAAGTTAGCTAGCGAAAGATATATAAAGAGACAGACTGGCTGAGTAATGAGAAGGTAGTAGAAGGTTGCTGACTGGATGTAAATTGGTCCTAAACTGTGTTGAACTGTATAGCTGTCACCCTATTTATATGAATCGAACTCTCCCTTCCTAGTCTGGCCTAGGTAGGGAGTAACTAACTTTTGATTCATTTAATGTGTGCTTCTCCGCTCTTCGGATCCTATGAATCTGTAATGATTTGGATCCCATTACAGTAGTATTATGGGGGGAGGGGGAGCTGGAAGCTAAGCTTTCCTTAAAAATGTCACCTTACTAAGTTAGTTGAGATACTAAATTTACTAAAGTCACATTCATTTAACTGATGTTAAATTTAGTAAACAAAATTCCAATAAAACTATATAAATTACAGTTCTTTTATAGTATTGTGAACGTTTCATAGCAGATTTTTTTGGTCTATAAAATAAAGAAAAAGCTTGACACTTCATCTTTAGCTAAAGATTAGAAATTAAAGATTTATAACTTTAATATTTAAGTGTAATTTATAGATTAATACATAATAATTTCTGCCAGTGACATTTACTATTGAATATTGACAACAACCAATTCTATAAAATAATAAAACAAAAACAAAAAAAAGGCCGCCATAGTTAAAAGTTATAAATCAGAATATAATAAAGCCAATACAATTATAAAGAACAATTCAATGATTTATTATTATGTTTTAAAATAGTAATCCTTTACCCCCCACTACAAAATATAAAATATATTCTTTAGGTATGATGATAGTTTAGTTTACTCTTCTATTAATTATATATATTATAATTAATTTTTGAAAAATAATGTATCCTGGTTATTTATTTTTTGTTTGTTTTGTAACACTGATTTTTTTATTTAAGGCACAACATTTCCAGTTTTCAACAATTTGTTGTTACAAACAATACACAACCCATCAACGACCAGTGGAGCTGTAGAGTCTTTTAGGAAGAAAGAAAATCGAAGCACTGCTGGGGCTTCTAGTGCGCTAACCACTGAGCTAATCCCTTCCCTGGGATTTCTATTAATATAAATAATAAATACATATTATAATACTTGGTTGTGATTGGAAAGGTATATTTGTGGAAAGGGGGTAGGGTGTTAGTGGGTAGTCGTTTATGAGCTTGGACTTGTAAGTGGGAGGACCCCAGTTCGAGTCCAACGTATAACTGATAAATTTTATATTTGTCTTACTCGACCTATAAAAGGGGTGCCTTCTAGTCTTACTCGACCTATAAAATATTCCATGTTACTATCCAAAAGTCATTTGTCAGTACTAATCCTTGAAGTTAGTCCAGTTCCATTGGGGCGGTTGTGGTGTAGTGGTTATGAACATGGTCTTGTAACTGGGAGGTCCCCAGTTCGAATCTCGCGTATAACTGATAAATTTTATATTAGTTTAAAAATTGTTAATAGTAAAGTAGGTGCTTCCGCTACCGTCCACGACACCTAATTTGGTAGTTGGACGTTAAGTCCGCCTGAAAAAAATAGGCATTACTTTACTTATATTTGTCGAAAGGTATAGAATTGTTGTAAAGATATTTTCCAACTTTTGAGAACAAAAAGAAAAAAGAAAAAAAAAACCCTATGGCGCAACAGTCCATGAAGTACCAAGGCTTGCCAGATGGCAATTTAAATAGAGGGGCGTGTGGTAAGCACGTTTAGTTCCGGCCTTCGCTACCTAGGGCGCTACTAACTGTACCTTCTCATTTTTTATCACGATTCTGGGTCAACATCGACTTTGCCTTCACGGAAATCGAACCCTGAATTCTCACACGAAAGGCGGAATGCGCTAGCCAGTAGACCAATACGTGAGAATACTACATCAAAGTGTAGTATCAACTTTTGTGATGGCTTCACAGAAATCTCTTTATCAATGACTTTTTCTTTTTTTGATAAATAAATAAAAAAAAAACTAAAGGATTAGAAAAGAAAAATATTATTTTATTTTTTTTCGTTAAATAACAATGGAAATTTGATACCGTTTTTTATTAACAAAAAAAAAAAAATTGCGGTAAAAGACGCACGGCTAGCACGGAAAGAAGAACGCCATTGAACAGTAAGAAATTAATAGATACAGGCAAGTTACAGAAGTAGTAAACCCGTGGGGGAATGAGGGAGTCAAGGACATTGTTGGCAAAACCAGCTGTTAAGAGAGTGAGAGACACACACACACACACACACCACCACTCTGATAGCCGTCTGTGTATGTGTGTGTGGATCGTAAGACTTTTAGCAAGTAGAGAGAACTTATAAGGAGTGGAAGAAGGTGAAGAACTACTATCAGCTGGACGAAGTGTGGGATTCCTTGTTGTCGAGAGATGCGCGCAAGAAGAGTGAATTTCCGTTTCAAGTTTGAAATATGGTCCTACTTTATCCCCAACAACCTCACACATTTGCTCTATCATTCTGTCTTTATTCAAATTCCCCCCCTTATCGTTCTTACTGTCCGCATTAAAAGTACTTGTTCTTTTGTCCACATAGAAAAACCACTTGAAAGAGGGGTTTTAAGAAAATAAAGCAAGAGGGATAGATAACAACATTATACAAATTAAGTTGGCAGTATCACATGACTTCACTAAGAAAAGGTTGACCGTATGTTTTCATTCTTTTGCTTTGTTAGCAAAAGAAAAACTTTTTTACTTTAGGTTATGATTTCCGTGGGAAAGTTGAGATGATGCAGGTCATCAGATATTCTACTTTGTACATTTTTATTATTATAGTTTTGTTACATAACTTAGAAGATATTCAACAACTTAAAAAAAAAAAAAAAGAAGAAATTTTAAATTATCTTCCATGTAATTGTCTGTAAATTTTAAATATAGTGAAAAATGTTTAAGACAAAACTAAGGAGATTGAAATATTTTGTTCGTGTTAAACGATACGAAATTTCACCGAATTCGAAAACTAACTGAAATGTTTCTTTGACAATGGCCGTGCCTTTATCTTCTCAAAGACAAGTGGAAACCTAGTAACAGTGGCAAACCATTGTTTATTTGTTCCGTCTAACAAAACAAAATAAGCCAAAAAAAAAAAAAAAATCTGCGTGACAATTGTGACTCCGAAAAGAGAGATATTTTGTTCGTCCGAGAAGTGAAATCTTTTCGCGTTAAACGATATTTGTTTCGTGTTTAACAAACAATAGCAATTTAAATAGAGGGGCGTGTGGTAAGCACGTTTAGTTCCGGCCTTCGCTACCTAGGGCGCTACTAACTGTACCTTCCCATTTTTTATCACGATGCTGGGTCAACATCGACTTTGCCTTCACGGAAATCGAACCCTGAATTCTCACACGAAAGGCGGAATGCGCTAGCCAGTAGACCAACACGTGAGTATACCATTCATAATGCTCATTGGGGGCCCGGACGGAGCTTTGAGTAGCGGGGTCCGATATCTTTCACGGGCCTCCATCAGGCATCTGGTTGGATTCCTCACTGGGCATTGTGGTTTAAGGAGACATCTCTATATAATGGGACTCGTGCCTGACCCCTTTTGTAGAGTTTGTGAGACTGAGGAGGAAACACCCATTGCATCTGATGACGAATTGTTTGGGTTATGAGGAGATTAGGTTTAGGACCTTCGGCCGGAGTAGGATATCGGTAGAGGATCTTAAACAGTGTCCTTTTAAGGTTTTGGTCCGATTTGTTCGGTCTGTGGTGAAACTTAGATGGTTAAAACCTGGGCCTGGATTTTCGTTCTAGTCCCAGTGGTTGTTATTCTTTAGGGGTAGCTATATGGGCCCAGGGAAGCTTTGGATAGCGTAGGGCTTGCCCTCTCCTTTTGTGAATAATAATAATAATAATAATAATAAAAAATATATGTATAAAAATTACATAGTATTTTTGTCGGGACCACAAAGTATGATTTCATGTTAACCGATTTTTTATGTTAAACGTTTTCGTGTTAAAAGTTTTTCACGGTATTTCATTAGACAATTTTACGAACTTTTCAATGTAATCAATATACCAAAAAAAAGAAAACTGTTTCCTTGTTTGTATATTTTCCAATTAAACAAGTACATTTTTGAAACTTAATCTCAATTTTCCATTCAGGTTTTCAGATATAAATGGATACTCATGATAACAACGCTGCTTATCTAAATCGCAATAAGCGCTATGTATTGTACATCTCATCCGGTCTAACCGACTCCTATGCTGGATATATTTTAGCAAAAACCTCCGCCCAACCCTTTCTCGTATAAGTACGAGTCGATGTGGTAGTCTAAAGAAGTCTTGAACCAGTTCCCAAGCGGGAAGTTTATAGCCGTGCCAATAACATAGTTCCATATCCCAAAATATATATCTTAAATTTACCTTAAATT
Organism: Triatoma infestans; assembly: GCA_011037195.1. NCBI lineage: Eukaryota > Metazoa > Arthropoda > Insecta > Hemiptera > Reduviidae > Triatoma > Triatoma infestans. The sequence continues at coordinate 29,990 of JAAEAF010006245.1, read as the reverse complement.
TTGAAATATATATCTCAAAATATGTATCTAAAATCGTTTTTTTTTTTTTTTTTTTTTTTTTTTGGAAGAATGTTTCAAATAAAAGCAATGGGTTATAGCTTTGCAATTAGCATTCTAAGTTTAAAGAAAATAGTAATGGTTACAAGATAATTCCAAAAAAAAAAAAAACTTAAAAACTTTACTATTCAGTAAATTTGCACTTCCGGAACGTGCATGATCGTCGTTACCGTCAGTTGCGGTGAATGGATTATTTTCTAATCGGGAAAGTTTGAAACCAACACAAATTCTTTTAAAAAAGGGATGAATTCCATAAAATGAATGTTGATATCATTTGCTAGGTGAATGGCCATTCAGAAAGTGAATGTAATAAAATTGGTGGAACCAAATAGCAAAATGGGCAGCTGTAAAGTGGTTATGACAAACTGTCATCTTTCCCACCGTCTTGGGGAAGCAGTGACTTCAGGTTGTTTCGAAACGCCGAGCTAATTCTATAACTTGTACTGAGTTTTTTTTTTTTTTAGGTTGGACAGAAAAAAATATTAAAACATTAAAGTATAATTGTCTGTTATATTAATTAAGAAACAGAGTACTGTAAGGACTTTATCGTGTAGGGCAGAAATGATAGTCTGAACTTGCAGAATATTGGTGAGGGTGATGTTTTCTTGAAGGCTGTGTATATAAGACTGATTGTCAGACTGAATGTTTGAATGTAGCTAGCCCTTATATATGCTTCCTGATAATTCCCCAGATAATTCTCCTTCCAGATTTCCTTGGAAACTCTTCCTAGAAGAGCATCCTAGGAGAAGCTTGCTTGGAAACTTTAAAATTATATTTTTACACGCTAATCACCTGTAATTTCCCCAAGGATTGAGGTAGGCGGTTCTTGATCTCCCCTATGCTGGATAATTGAATATCTTGGGTGTGTCTTCTGGCACATGTTTGTCGGGCTTTCAGACGTGGATGAGCTCACAGCACTCATCCATAAGGATGTCGGCAGTCTAAAATGCTCATTGGGGGCCCGGACGGAGCTTTGAGTAGCGGGGTCCGATATCTTTCACGGGCCTCCCTCAGGCATCTAGTTGGATTCCTCACTGGGCATTGTGGTTTAAGGAGACATCTCTATATAATGGGACTCGTGCCTGACCCCTTTTGTAGAGTTTGTGAGACTGAGGAGGAAACACCCATGCATCTGATGACGAATTGTTTGGGTTGTGAGGAGATTAGGTTTAGGACCTTCGGCCGGAGTAGGATATCGGTAGAGGATCTTAAGCTGTGTCCTTTTAAGGTTTTGGTCCGATTTGTTCGGTCTGTGGTGAAACTTAGATGGTTAAAACCTGGGCCTGGATTTTCGTTCTAGTCCCAGTGGTTGTTATTCTTTAGGGGTAGCTATATGGACCCAGGGAAGCTTTGGATAGCGTAGGGTTTGCCCTCTCCTTTTGTGAATAATAATAATAATAATAATAATAATCTTGGGAAAGAAAGATGCGTTAGGCTTACGTGACGTATTGGGTTACATAGCTACGTGCGAATGATGTAGCAACTGGGGGAGGTGTTGCCTTATGATTCCGGCCACAGGCAAGTCACGTCGCTGGCGATCCATTACAAACGAATAACACAGAAAGCAATCAATATGTTAAACAAACAAAAATCTGGTGTGAAACTCTCACACAACTTTCCTCTTAATCCAATTTTCAAAATTGTACCTAATTGACAAATTTTATATTTGTGTACCAAATTTGATAAAATTCCTTGGAGTTCGTCGAAAACTGAATAAAATGTTCAGTAAAAGCGAATTTCCGATTTAATAATTTTCTTGAAACTCGAAATTTTGGCTGTTTATTTATTTCTAATTAATTTTGTTTGAATGGTATAAAATCAACTATGATAGCACTTAAGAGAGAAAAACATAACCACCTCTCCCCCAAAAGTACCCTCAAATGAATTTTTCCAGAGAAATGTTTTAAATAAAAGTTGTAGATCTTTGTATGTTTAGTTTATATAAGAAGTTTGAAGAAAATCGTCGGATTGATTTTTGAGAAAATTGCAAGGAAGTAAAAAAAAAAAAAAAAAATACCAGAAACTGAAATATATTTTTCAGTAAGAACACACTTCCGGTCTTCTGATTTTCTTCAAACCCGGAATTTCAACAACATATTTAATTCTAATTAATATAATTTAGCTGATAAAATTGTGTTACACCGAAATAGCTCTTTAGATTTAGAGTACTTCCGGTTGAGTAATTTTGTCCGATGATCTACTGTCATATCCCATCATGATACCCAAACGGAATATCAAGTTTCAACTTTCAGAGATTTTTTTCGTTTTTGAGCTATGCTGTTCACATACAATACACACATACACACCATTTGCTAGAAATCATTTTTTTTTTGGACTCAGGGGACCTCAAAACGGATATTTCCGTTGAAAACTCGATATCGAAAATTTGGCACGATTACAATAAATTAATTAAATAAGTTTCCGGACAAAATGATTTTCAATAGGAGACTGGGAAAGCTATCCTTCATAAATGCCATAGAAGAATGTGCAATTTCATCTGATGGTGACGGTAGAGAATTTCAAAAATTTAGTAAAACTTCCTAGTTCTACGGTCAATGAGTATTGTCATACCACAGAAGCGTAAATATCGTCAATTTCATATAATATTTAGTTTTAAGTAAATAAAATAAAAAAAATTATTATTACAAGATTATTTCCCGAATATTATTACCGAAAGAATGCCTGTTGAAAAAAAACTAATTTCGTTAATAAAAGAAGAAAGAAAAAAATAAATATTGGCCTTCAGCGAGTATTGAACCTCTTGTGGACTGTAAATTGTTGAATGGAAGTTTAAAACACCTTTTCACATCTTAATAAGTATAAAACATTTAATCCCTTCATCAGGTAGGTATTCTGTCACATTTCAAGGCTAAATTAATAAATTTCAGGTCAGGTTTCTATGTAGCATTAAACGGCTGTCCAAAAAAAAAAAAAAAAAAAAAAAGTTTGGACTATTGGATATAGTGGGGGAACATATCCTGTGCTACAACAAAAAGGTCAAAAAAAATATTAAAAAAAGAACTATATTGTAGTGGGGGAATAAGCTCATGTATTTAAATTAATTATTGGCTTAGATATGTATTCATCTCTTTATATAGTCAATACACGATATACAACATATAATACATTGTTAACATTCAATGTATGGAATATATTGGACTGACAACACATAATGCCCTTGACCAATCATGATCACATTGGCCTCCATTATGTATGTGTTTCAAATATTAAAAAAAATAAATTTATTATATACAAATCTGATGAGACAAACTCGCATTTTCATTTATCATAGTTAATATAATTATTATAAAAGTGCCGTTTTCTTCAAAAGTGGAATTTTTACTTCAAGTGTGGTTGCTCTATCATCATAAATGTAATGATTCTTGGGGTGCATGTCGGTTCTCAACACACCGCAAGAGGTGTCCATTGCATGGACTGAAACAGTACATAGTCCCGTTACATTCACACTATACACACCCTCCCGAAAAACACAAAGGCGTGTACAGTACATAATCAAGGGCTTAGGAGATCCACTTCCTACAAGAGCATCCTGGAGAAGCATGCTTGGAAACTTTAAAATTAAATTTTTACACGCTAATCACTTGTAATCCTGAAATAAACTGATTATGTGACTTCAAGGGAAAAAATAAAAAAGTAATATAATGCCGCCTACTTTTTCAGGCGGGCTTAACATCCAACTACCCACAAATTAGGTGTCATGGACGGTAGCGGAAGCACCTACTTTACTATTAAAAATTTTTAAACTAATATAAAATTTAGCAGTTATACGCGAGATTCGAACTGGTGACCTCCCAGTTACAAGACCATGTTCATAACCACTACACCACAACCGCCCCAATGGAACTGGACTCACTTCAAGGATTAGATCTGACAATTGACTTTGGGATAGTAACATGGAATATTTTATAGGTCGAGTAAGACTAGATGGCACTCTTTTTATAGGTCGAGTAAGACCTAGAAGGTTAGGTTGACATGGCTAGGATCATATGGGTTTATCATGTTGGTAATGATGCGAGAATTCCGGGTATCAGAAATTGGTGAGAGAAAGCGCTGCATTGGACAGAGAAAGCTGGGAACTATACTTGAAACGGCAAAACCCCTAATAGATTTTAAAGCTACAAAAGGGTGATGATGATGTTGGTTCTCAGTATAAGGCAGCTAGAACCCTATAGCAGCCTAGACCAAACCCAAATTAGTAATTACATACTAAAATCATGGATTTTCCAAAAACCCCAAAAACCGGTTTTTTTTTTTTTGAAATTTACATCGGCATGATTTTGCCAACGGTAAATAGGGGAGAAAAATAGAATAAAAAACAAAACAAAACAAACAAAAAAAATACAAAAACAAAAAAATAGAATAAAATATAGAGTGGAGAAGCTACCCAGCGGTAGCACTCCTCGAATTTAGTTTGTACTCGGGTGACTGGATAAGAGGTCGCGAGGCCATCTACGCCTCAAGCGTCTAAGTGGATTATCAGGGTGAGTGAGGGAAGAGAGACGGCGGACGAGGGGATTATGATGTAGGGACAGAGGTTCATGAAATTTCTTATATTTGGATTTGGTGACATCTGCAAGGAAAGGGATATTAAGGTCGTTGTGGATTGTTCTGTTGGATACGTAATAGGGAGCGTTCACTATGGTTCTAAGGATTTTTGATTGTTGAGATTGGATTCGTTGGATGTTAGAGCGTTTGGCTGAACCCCACAGTTCAATTCCATAGGTCCAAATGGGTTTCAAAAGTGATGTATATATGAGTCGTTTGTTAGTTAGTGAAAGTTTTGATCTTGTTGTCGAGGAGTCTTTTAAGGAGTCTGTAGCGTGTAGTTAGTTCTTGTCTCTTCAGTCGTGTATGAGGGTTCCACGTCAATTTTTTGTCGATATACAGCCCAAGGTAGCGGACGATATCTGCAGTTGGGATTGGAGTTTGGTTATAATATAAAGGAGGAGGAGTTATTCTGCGAAGAGTGAACATGACATGCTGGCACTTGTTTTCGTTCAATTTAATTCGCCATTTTTTGAACCATTTTTCAAGTTCTAGCAGATGATTCTTTAGGTTCTGGTGAGATTTAACGGGATCAGGATTAGGGGAGAGGATTGTAGTATCATCTGCATAGGTGGTGATTACTGTGACTGGATCAGTTGGATCAGTATATCGGCAGTGTATTATTATTATTATTCCCAAAAGGGGAGGGAAGTAAACCCTACGCTATCCAAAGCCCCCTCGGGCCCATATAGCTGCCCCTAAAGAATACCTACCACTGGGACTAGAATGAAAATCCAGGCCCAGGTTTTAACCATCTAAGTTTCACAACAGACCGAACAAATCGGACCAAAACCTTAAAAGGACACAGCTTAAGATCCTCTACCGACATCCTATTCCGGCCGAAGGTCCTAAACCTAATCTCCTCACAACCCAAACAATTCGTCATCAAATGCATGGGTGTTTCCTCCTCAGTTTCACAAACTCTACAAAAAGGGTCAGGCACAAGTCCCATTATATAGAGATGTCTCCTTAAACCACAATGCCCAGTGAGGAATCCAACCAGATACCTGAGGGAGGTCCGTGAAAGACATCGGACCCCACTACTCAAAGCTCCGTCCGGGCCCCCAATGAGCATTTTAGACTGCCGACAACCCACTGCACTCATCCATAAGGATGAGTGCTGTGAGGTCATCCACGTCTGAAAGCCCGACAAACATGTGTCAGAAGACACACCAACAGCAGGCTCTGGACCAATGAAAGGGAGAGAGGCACCTAATTTGGCAAACCTATCCACCTCCTCATTCCCAAAAATTCCCATATGACCTGGAACCCAGACCAGAAGCACATCCTTTAATGAAGAAAGATCTTCCAGTCTTCTAGAACATTCCAACACCAATCTGGAAGTGAAGACACATGAATTAAGCGCCTTCAACGCAGCCTGGCTATCCGAGCAGATACAAACACCTTTTAAATTAGTGTTACGCACCCTCTCATCCAAAATACAGCAAAGAATTGCATAAACCTCAGCCTGGAAAATCGGCAGTGTATACTGTATAAAGAATTGGGCCAAGGATACTGCCCTGAGGCACACCTGCCTGAGCGCAGTGGAATGGAGAAAGGGAAGTTCCGACAGATACCTTCCGAAAACCGTAAAATCAAATATCCTGAAAAAATATTTCAAACTAAGGTGATAAATTTGTATCAGCGAAGTTTAAACACATCACAAGTTTAAACGAAAAATTATTGAAACTGTTTTCGAGAAAATTTCTAAAACTTTGAAACCCATTCTGTAAAATAGCATTTCCGGTTAATTGATTTTTCAACAAATTTGGAAAATTCTAGCTGTTCTTTTAATATACACGTTAATATTACATAGATGGTTGCATCATACATTATACCTGAAATATACCAATGAGGCCATTTTAAGGAAAGGTATAATGCATCTCCAGAAATCTTGGAAAAGTCAATTTGAAAATTATGTTTCAAATAAAAGTGATATTCTTTTTTGTGAAGAGAATTATTGAAGTTATTGTTGAGAAAATCGCGGGAAAAAAAAAAGCAATCAATAAATTCAGAGTTCCTTGGATGGATTTTGAATGATATCTGGAAATATAGATTGGAACTCCGGAGTATCATCATGTTTCAACTTCCTTTGATTTTTCGTGTTTGAGATATATTGTATTATACACATTATTTACTAATTGACAATTTTTGTTTACAGTTAGGGGACTATAAAACTCCTGTTTCTAGTGTAAACTCAATTTCAAAAATTTGACTTTATTGCAATGCTTCTAAACCGTTCCTGCTGAAGCAATTAACATCTGTTTTATTCAAAATGCAGACCATGAAACCAGTATCTCCATCAGAGACTGTTGGCAGATCGTACCAATAGCCATCACACTTACAGCAGTATGAGTAAGTAAATGGACACATGGACGTTTCCAGAACGGAAATATGGGTGATGATTTGGTGTTACGGGGCTAAACCGAGATGTGATATGTCGGTAAGCGTTAAAACACAGTCTTTCATGCAGAGCTACTGAGATAAAAAGACCAAGGATACATAATTCCAGAGTCGTAAAAATTATACCAGGCCAACTTTAAAGATTGGTGTAAGACTCCTTATGGAGCCTCATAAATATTAGTTGTAATAAAGTTTTTATTTTCTCTAATTTTGGTACCGGGCAGATTAGGCGGGAGATCACCTTGCCCGGGAAGGCTCTATAGGAACTTTTATTGGAACTGAATCGAGATGCAAGATGTCTCATAAGTGCAGTCATCAGAGTAGGTATGGGTTTACAATAGATCACAAGAATGTTAGGTGAAAAAAACCCCCGGCCAGAGGCAGGCGAAAAAGTTCATTAATAGCGTGTTCGCCCAGACAATGTACTAGAAAGAAGTGTCTTACCTCGGTGGAACTGCTTTTATTTTTCAACATAGTCTCCCTGTAGACTAATGCATTTAGTTCAACGATGTTCCAATGCCTTTATCCCATCTCGAAAATGAGATTCCTCCAGGCCTGCAAAGTACCTCTCCAATTCGGCTGTCAGTTCTTCCGTTGTAGGAAATCTTCGTCCACCGAGGAAAATTTTTAGCTTGGGGAAGAGATGAAAGTCTGATGGTGCCAAATCAGGTGAATAAGGTGGATGTGGCAACAATTCGTACCTCAGTTCATGAAGATTTGCCATGGCAATAACACTTGGGTGCGGGCGGGCGTTGTCCTGATGAAAGATGACTTTCTTCCTTGCCAAACCAGGCCTTTCTTCGCGTATCTTCTCCTGTAGTTGGTCTAGGAGGTTTGCATAGTATTGCCCCATAATTGTTTGACCAGTAGGAAGATAATCTATCAGCAGAATGCCTTTGCATCCCAGAAAACTGAGGCCATGACCTTTCCGGCCGAACGTACTGCCTTTGCTTTCTTTGGTGGTGGTGACTCAGCATGTTTCCACTGCTTTGACTGCTCTTTTGTCTCTGGGGTATAGTAGTGGACCCAAGTTTCATCTGTAGTCACAAACCGGCGCAAAAAATCTTGTTGGTTGCGCTGAAAACGGGCCAGACTTTGTTCGGACATTTCCAATCTGGTGCGTTTATGGTCCAATGTCAAGAGCCGCGGCACCCATCTTGCCGATAATTTTTTCATTCCCAATTCTTCGGTTAAAATGTGATATACCCGTTCAGATGACATCCCTATAGCTTCAGCAATCTCTCGCACTTTCAGTCGACGATCCTCCATGACCATTTTATGCACTTTTGCGATAAATTCTGGGGTCGTAGCACTTTTTGGCCGTCCACTACGCGGATCATCATCTAAGCTCTCCCGACCAAATTTAAACTCGCTGGTCCACTTGGCAACAGTTGAATATGAAAGTCCCCAAATGTGTTCTGAAAGTCGGCATGAATTTCCTTTGCTTGCATACCTTTCTTTACAAAGTACTTAATCACTGCTCAAATCTCAGTTTTTTCCATTGTCACAAATCACTACACGGGAACAACAACAAAGAGTCGTCACTACCACTCTCCTGCAGCAAGAGCATTGACGCGCCACGTCTTCACTCACAAAGGATGTGTGATTATTGCGCGGGAACCTCGTTGCTCTAGCACTGACATCTAGCGGTGATTCCGAGAACTTTTCAAACCACCCTCGTACTACTATTCATGCGGCTATTCAGATTTAATAAGCAAATGCATAGCATGGGGCTGACAATGGATTATGCAGTGTAGGTTTTGTCAGGAAAAAGAAGAAATAGTACTGCTATGTGAGTGTGTGTATGGCTAAGACTTCGCCCCTCTTTCGGGGAGGAGATATTGACACCTTCAACCCAGGAGTCTCCCTCTCTCTCCAGTCTCCTAAGTCTAATTAATCAGGGACGGAATTGCAGAAGGCGCTCTAATTTGTGGGGTGTCACACTTTTAGACCCAATGATTCGGGATGCATAGGCTCACTAGCCAACCACCCCTCATAGAAACTAATTTAAAGAGAAAAAGTTAAGGCCTCAGCTCTCTTAGCTAGTGCGGAAGTAAAACCTTATTAAAAAGTTGAGTTTGAAAACTGTATAAAGGCCAACATGATAAATAAAACTAATCTCTAGTTTCCTTTCTCTAGGAGTCGTACAATGTAGCACCAATATACCACAGGCGCAAGTTTTTAAAAACCTGATGACGGCTATAACTATTCACTAGGCGGTGCCTTTTGCTAAATTTCACCTCTGTTCACCTTCCATCTATGTACTTATGTGGATAAAGGAATTTTCTAAATAAAATAAAAATAAAAAAAAAATATATAAAAGCAATGAAGGCGAATGCTGTTCGATTACTCTGTAAGGAGACTTCAGCTAGCAATCTTGTCTACAATTTCCTTCCCTTCGTTTTTTTTTTTAGACATTTTTATGGTGTTAGAAAAAGAAGAAGAAATATCACCACAAAAATTCACATAAATACAATGCTTTCATCTTTTAAAGAAATTCCAAACGATTCCATTTACTGCTGGGCTTTTTAATTGCTAATATCTTTGTTTAAAATATATTTTCTTTCCTTGAAATACCTTTATTTTAATGACTTATTTCACATTTTACTTTCTCTTACTCCTACCTCCTCCTAGTAAGAGGAAGTTATTGCAAACGTGTTGAATTTTTTTGTAATTGAGTTACACCTATGTAAATGTATGTTTAGAATAGTGAATTCTAGTATGTTTAGAATGGGGATTCTAGCACTGTGACCTTCTTGAGTAGATGTCCCTGAAATTATCCCGGGCTTCCAAACTCATTTAATTTTTTTTTTTTTCAATTATTAATAATTTATAGAACTCGAATAAATCAAAATTATGTCTGGACAATTGAAAACTAGGAAAATAACTAAGAACAATTTCGAGTACAATTCCATGTGAGAATTTTTAAAAGAAAATTTATAAAATTAAATTTTGAAAATTTGACACGGTTGCAGTATTAAAGTAATAAGAGAAGTGGGGAAGGTGGAAAAAAAAAAAACTCAGTCTAAAATCCTGGTATATTTTTTTGGAGGGAGGAATTATTTAAGAGTAATTGGTACCAATTTTTTTGAATTAATAGACAGCTTTCTGAACCAAGATTAATGGACAAAAGTTCTAAATAGTAACTAAAAAAATTAATAAATAAAACAAAACAAAAAATTCAAACCGTAGATAGTCATATGATAGTTGCAACATGCGTAGAATACGTTTTTCAACATCACCCCAGAAAACCCCCAAAAAATCCCCCCCCCCCCACACACACACCTCCCCACACCCCCCTAACTATCCTGCTATGAGAAAAACGTTCGTTCGCTTTTTCATATATGAGAAACATTTGCTTTTCACTATGAGAACCCTACACAAAAAAAAAACCCTATGGCGCAAAGAGCCTATGAAGGGCCAAGGGTTGCCAGACGGCGATTTGAATAGGGGGGAGGCGTGTGATAAGCACGCCGCAGTTCCCATGCCGTTTAGTTCCGGCCTTCACTATCTAGGGCGCTACTAACTTTTTTGTCACGATGCTGGGACAACACCGACTTTGCCTTCACGGGAATCGAACCCTGAATTCTCGCACGAAAGGCGTGTGCGCTAGCCACTAGATCCACGCGTGAGCACTCAATATGAGAAACGTTTCCTTTTTATCAAATAGGTGCCACACAAAAAAACTTATTCTACGTTAAAACTCCACTTCCCACTTCCCCCCTAGGAACGAACGTTTGAAAGTAGGGAGCCTCACTACCGTGCTATGAGAAAAACGTTTGTTCGCTTTTCAATATAAGAAACGTACGCTTTTTACCAAAATAGCTGCCACCCAAAAAAAGTCGTATTGCTACGTTAAAAATGCACATCTGGTTAATAGATATATAAATATTTTAATTTATGTTAATTTCCTATTGTTTAAGTCCTAATTAAGACAGACAAAAATATTTTACAAGACGTTGAAGTCAAAGAACTTACAGGCAACTTAAACAATAATTATTAAAATGATCACTAATAATTTATTTTGTACAATTTTTTTTTCTTTTTTGAGGTTTTTCAAAATTGCAATTTAGGTAATTTCAGATTTTCTCACTTTCTCTGATTGCTGTATGAGACAGTATTGCTGATAGTGTCAAATATTCTAAAGTTGCGTTTTCAACTTCTGAAAAATACATGTTTTGTGTTCGAAAAATAAAAGTTTGTTTTGCGAATAGTCTGTGTGTATGTGTTTTTCTTTAAATAAAATTTCTCAAAAACGGAAAATTTCAAGAAGAGCTCACTCAAAGTTCGTTTTCTGCATTTGACAAGAAAATTTAGGTCAAAAATCAACTAACCAAAAATGTCACTTTACTGAATGATTTATGAAGGATATATATTATATATAGTGAGATTCGATCTTTTTTAAAAATAAAAAAATACTTATATTTTCTGCCAACGTTTCGACCAATATATATTGCCTTTATCTAGGCATAAAAAATAAGAAATGAAAAACTTCAAAACATGACAACTTTAACTTATATTTTAAGAAAATAAAATGGTGGGAACACCTCAACACCAGTATAGTGACTTTCACCAGTATTCTCTGTGATGTTGAGATGTTCCCACCTATTTATTTTCTTAAAATATAAGTTAAAGTTGTCATGTTTTGAAGTTTTAACATTTCTTATTTTTATGCCTTGATAAAGACAATATATTTCTCGAAACGTTGGCAAAAATATAAGTTTTTTTTATTTTAAAAATGATCGAATCTCACTATCCTTATCTGTCAGAAGTACAGCTTCACAAAAAATTTTTCGTCGAGGCTAGGCACCAAAAGCGAGTGAAGCGAGGGATCCGCTCTGTTGGGCATCAAGGAACATGCCATTAAATGGTACACGGATGGGTCGAAGACCCTCGAGGGGACTGGGGCGGGGGTGGTTGGGGATCAAGCACTCGGAACCCATGGGTAAATTTCCCAGCATCTTCCAGGCGGAGGTATACGCTATTGGAAGATGTGTTCAATTCAACCTCGATAGGGGATACAGGAATCAGGAGATTGTAATCCTTTCTGATAGTCAAGCAGCCATTGGAGCTCTGGGTGCACCAGTTATTAACTCTAAAATGGTTTGGGAATGCCTAGATAAACTTAACGATCTGGGCAGCAGGAACAAAGTTGCACTCTGGTGGGTACCGGGGCATGTTGGCATTGAAGGGAATGAGATGGCCGACGCCCCCAAGATAGGCGCTATGACCCCACTTCTGGGGCCGGAACCTTTTTGTGGGATTAGCGACCAGTTTCTGTTGGAGGAACTTAGGAAGGAGGAGGAGACGAAGAGATCTCAACTCTGGTACTCCCTCCCCGGGTTGCGGCAGGCCAAGATCTGCTTGGGAAATTATAACCAACGGAGGTCGGAGGCCTGCATTGGATTGAGCAAGAACAAGCTCCGCGTACTTACGGGTTTCCTCACGGGGCATTGCCGACTTAGAGGACACCTGGTGAAGCTGGGTTTGGAAAGTGACAGCTCATCAGATTCTGTGGGGAGTTGGAGGAAACTCCACTACATCTCCTAACAGACTGCGAGGCTGCCACTCAGAGAAGGTTTAGGAACCTGGGCAGCTACCAGGTGGAGGAGGGAGACATACCCTCTCTAGAGCCCGTTAGGGTATTAGGATTCCTCAGGGATCTTAACCTGATGGAGGTGTTGTAGAACGGATATTCAATTGGATATCCGTTCGGGTGCTATGGGCAGGCCTGTGGCACCCAGGGGCATGGCACAATAGACCTGATCAAGGTCGCAGTGCGTTGGCCCCCCTTACTTAAAAAAAAAAAAAAAAAAATCCTTATCTGCCACTTTCGTTTGAAATCTTTTTTGAAGAGTTCTAGGGCTACAGTACAATGATTCTACCTGCTACATAAGCTTAAGAAAGATTCATTAAACACCTGATAGTGGAATTTCCAATTTGAAGAAAAAATAGATTAAACACGAGCGCAACTTTTATAGGATTGGTTTTTTTTTGGGTATTTTGGAAGTTTTTTTGTAAACTGCTTCGAAATGTTAATTGTAACATTATTATAACTTTTATTTGTAACAATTTTTTTATTTATTGTTACACCAGCGTTGTCTACGCTATAAGTAACACTGATAACACTGCATTACACTAGACAAACACGCACGCACACGCATTTGAGAGAAGCTACCCAGCGGTAGCACTCCCTATAAGCTGAGCTAAATGCTTTCATCGCTTGAAGAAAGGAAATCACGAGGTCACTGGCGTTTTAAACGCCTGCAAAGGTTATCGGGAATAGTGCGGGAGGATAGGTGGCTTAGGATGGGATCGCAGGGATTGATGGAATTTTTTATATCGGGTTCGGGTGACTAGATTGACGAAAGGAATTTCAAGGTCTCTATGGATGGTTAGATTGGTAACACAGAAAGGAGCATTAACGATGGCGCGAAAGATTTTGGATTGAAGGGATTGTAGGCTTTGGAGATTGGAATGTTTTTTTGATCCCCATAGCTGTAGGTCCAGATGGGTTTTAATATTGAAGTATATAGTCTTTTATTGTCTAGCGACAGTTTAGATCTGTTGTCCAATAGTCGTTTCAATAATCGATAGCATTAAGTTGAGTTCAATTCTTTTCAATCGTGTTTGGGGGTATAATATTTTTAAAAAAAAAAATTGCTTTCAAGATGGTTTCGGGGAAATCTGTCAATCAGATTTAAATTTAAAGTGCAACCTACAAGCTTTGTTGGAGGAGGCAAGGGAGGCGCTGCCAAATGTCACACTTAGTTATCTACCCCTAACACCTTCCAACTTTTATATAGCAAGCGCAACTAATTTTTTACAAATTTTTATCGTTTATCAGACCAATTGGTGCCAACCGTCAGCAGTCCCCGCTCTAGCGGTAACAACGCCCCGGACAAAAAGACCAATTATCGCCCCTTAAGAATATATATATTTTTAAGTAAGTATATGCATATTTAAACACAAGCTGAAGCAGCGCTCTGCTCGCGTCCTAATGCTATTATGTTCAGACTTCGTATATGCATGTTCAAACAAGTTCAAACATCATCCTCTACAAATTCTGCGTTAATTTTTGCAATAATAGCAAAAATATTTTTTTAGCTTTTAGACATAAACAATATAAATACGCTATGCATTGGTAAATTTTTTGTGAACGAAAAAAATCGATATGTGAAATTTTCTATTAATTGATGTATTTATCACATCAATATTTTTCTCACACAAATAGTGCCCCTAAAATTTTGGCGCCCCGGACAAATGTCTGGGATGCAGTCCCTAGAATGTTCTAATGAATAATTAGTAATTTCTGCAACAGGCTCACTTGTATTGTACTGAATCAACCGATCTCACACAATGAGTAAATATACAAAAACTGGTAGAATGATCAATAAAATTACGCGAGGAATGAACGAAAATCTGCAACCTTTTTAGCCCTATGGATCAAAACTGTCTACTCGTAAGAGAGAATTTAACCATTTAAAATTATATTCAAGAAGATAATGAAGTTTTATACATTAGTTCGATTTAAAGTTGGTTAAAAACAGCTAAGATGCTCCCACTTATTGAAGAAGTGTTTATAGTACCACACTGGAATCATTAAGTATCATCTGAACTGAAACTATGATTTAAACTAATCTTTGAATGAATACATAGGAATCATATGTTGTTGTCTGTTTTTTTTTCACTTCTTTGTTTGTTTTTTTCCTAATAGTAACATATATTACATATACATGTACACAGAGACATATTGTACATTTTTGTTTGAACGTGTGCTAGGCAAGACAGTGCCCATAGTGACAATGACTTAAAGCTTATACATATTATACATAGTCAGTGATGAAGTACATTATAAAAATGTAGAGACAAGTGGTGTGCACATGTTAACAACCAACCGTCGTATTTATTCTTCTTCTTCTTCTTCATTTAACAACCACAAGACCAGACAAACGCCGTCGTCACCTCTCTGACATCATCTGTACTCTACACACAAATCTGATTCTATTATCTCTTTTCATATTTTTACTATCCATTCATAGTTTATTGATATTTTATTGGGTTGCTAGAGATCAAAGGATTGTTCTCTTACTAGGAATAACAAATCCGTCCATTTAGTTGACATTATGAATTATTATAGTAATTCATTGGACTAGAAAAGAACCAATATTCGCCGCCATTTCCTAAGCTTCTTAAAATTTTAAACTGGTTCTAATCTCCATTATGTAAAGCGGAAATCCTATCAAATGTTTGTCGGGAAAACCAATCCGATATTCCGATTTATAGTTTGTTCAAAGAGGTTCTGTTGAGTTTAAAAACATTGTTTCCAAAGAAACGCCATGTGTTAATTGAATAAAACAACTTTAACGAACAGAAAGAGAGAAAAAAAGAAATATCTCAAAAACAAAGAGTCGCAGAAAGCTCAAATTTGTTATTCCATCTCGGACACAACCACCGCATCTGACGGAAAGTTTTCTTGTCAATCAACTTGGAAGTGTGACAACACTCAATGTTTTGTTTTTTGGGGGGTTTCACGATTTTCTTAAAAAAAACGACTTAAACGACCCATCACTTTTATTTGAAACGTTTTTCCTCCCGGGGGAGGGGTAATTTGATTTTTGGGGGAATAGTATATTTAGATTACCAGAAAAGGCTTACTGTGTATGCTCTAGTATGAGAAATCTTCCAGCTTCGCGAGTTTGAGGTTGATTGCCCAACTAGCTCTTTTTGCGCTATTATCGTCTCTGGTCTCAGTATGCCTAAGGTCTCTCGTAATAACACAATCGAACAACATGTGTGAGGCCGTTTCTCCCTCCTTCTGTCACAGTCTACTCAAAGGTTCTGAGCTAATTATCCCTACCTTGTAGGCGGATGCCCTAGCGAGGAAAGGTTCGCAGAATACCTTTATAGGCCTCGCACCCTTCTGCGGCTTGTCCAGGAGCCTTATTCAAACTTCTATCAAAGGTTGAATAGAAGAACAGCGTCTGCGTCGGTGGGAGAGAACACCCGGACAGAGGCAGGCAAAGCTCTTTATCAAGAGACATTTGCCTAAATTTACCAGAGATCTACTGAGCCATACCCGAAGGGATATAAGGCTAATTGTGGGTCTACTAACAGGGCATTGTAGGCTGAACAGACATATGCACCATCTACAACTTGCAGATAGGGCGGTATGCAGATTCTGCAAAGTAGAGGAAGAAACCCTGGCGCACATCCTTTGTGAGTGCCCTGGCCTGGCGAGGATAAGATTTCTTCAATTGGGGGCAGGCAATCCCGAACTTATGAGCTTCATGACGGAGCCACTCTCAACTTTGCTAGGACTGATTAGGAGGGCAAAGCTGGGGGTTGTGCTATAATTTAAGGGGATCCACAATAGACCTCGTCTTGTAAGACGCAGTGGAATGAGGCTCGCGCTCCCTTGTGTACGTGTTTATTTGATCACATCGTGCCCTGTGAAAAGCTTGTCGCCAGATTAATCTGATTCCTTGTTAAGTAGAGGGTCTCTATAGTTCTATTCTTCACATCAGTACAGCTTCGACATCATCATCATCATCTTGCTGTGTTTAGCTTCTGGTCTTCGTTACCCTTAGGACAGTTTCTGGATCACAAAACGGAGTATTCACCCCATTCCTGGCCAGTTGGTCGGCTGTTTCGAACGCCATTAATACTGACGTATTCCGGCACCCATTCCAGCCGAACATCTTCTTACCCCGGAAAAATTACGCCAGAGATTTAATTCCTAAACTCTCTAATTAGAGATGAGATGGTTCTGAAGGCAGCAAGAGCCTTCAGTGCAGCCTGGCTGAGAATCTCTTTATTTTTAACGGCCATTCTCAGTTTTGTTTTTTTTCTCAGCACAGATCTAACATTAAGTTCAGATTAAAGTATTACTTCAATACAATGTATGGGTTCTACCGCCTACATAATATCAATATACCATAAAAGCATTGCTAGAATTCCAAATATGAAGAAAATCGGCTTACCGAACTTATGACTTTACAAAATAAGTTCTTGAGTTTTTTTAGAATTTTCTCAAAAACGATTTCCTTTAAACATGGAATGTTAATTTCATAAATAAAAATGTATTACTTTTATATGAAACATTTTTCCAAAAAACAAAACCAAAAATTATTTCAAATAATTTTATGGAATTTGTGGCGTTAAATTCCAAATACAAAGGGTTGGTTTAATGTTATTCGCACGCTTTTTTGAACTACAATGAAATCACTTCTCTATCTAAGGAAGGGAATAGCTGAGTGGTTAGCGTACTGGAGTCCCACGCGGAGGACCCGGGATCGAGTCCAGCTGTGCTGCCCTTAGATTTTTTTTCTTCCTAAGAGCCTCTACAGCTCACTGTCCGTCCGGTGATGGTCTATAACGAGAGAACACTGTCTGGAGGCCGGCAGTGCACTGAGTAGTTTCTGGGCGCCAATGACCATAGATATTGACGCGTCTTAAATTTAAAAAAAACTTCTCTACCTGCCTGGGTAGGGTAAATGTCCCCCCACCAAATTTATATTATATTAGGGATAAATGAGCCAAATTTGATGTTTAAAGAAAATTTTGTAATTTTATATGTAATTATTATATTAATAAATCGCATAACATTTTTCACACCAATTTTGGTTTTGTAAAATTGCAATATTGAGTAATCCATAACTGGGCCGCAAGGGGTGTTTGTTGCATGCAGTTTACTTGGGGGAGTAGCGACCCCACTTCATCAGAACAGTACACAATACACTTAAACTACATACATTCTACACTTTACAGACAAGGACAAACACAGTACACAAACTAGGGTCTCCGTCCCTAGTTAATTGGCGTAAACCAAGGGAGAAGGAAGGGAATAGCTCAGTGGTAGCGCGCTGGACTAGCAACGCGGAGGTCCCGGGTTCGAATCCAGCATGCTGGCCTTAGATTTTTCTGTTCCTAAGAGCCTCTACAGCCTCTACTGTCCGGTGATGGGCAGTGTGTTGTCTGTAGCTAGAGAACGCTGATTGGAGGCCGGCTGTGTGCATTGAGAAGGCTCCAGGGGGCACAATAGATCTTTCAGGTCGCAGTGCAATAATCCCCTACAACAATCTACATCTACAATCCATAATTGTGATACGTCCCACATTCGTTCGTCTAATAGGATTTTAATTGATAAAGCACTTGAGTCATGGAATCAATCTAATAAGTGAGACTCCACACTAATAGATTTATTGCAAAAATGCCTGGGGGGTGGGGGGAGGTACTTAATTTCTTTAGAAGTTAATAAATTAATACATTACAAGGAATTTAATTAAATTAAATATTTTTAATAATAAATCAATATTTATTATTATTATTATTGTAGTTTATAGAAATTGTATTATTTGGTGGTAATTTATTAATAATAATGTAATTGCATTATGATTATTTTGATGGGTAATAAAGATGGGTGATCATTTCATTCAAATAAATTTTTATGGGCAATAATAATCAAATAAATGACCTTAAGGTTTTTTTTTTTATTACTCTGGATGAACAAGTGTATATATATGTGTATGTGTGTGGGTACGTGTTTGTGTGATGAGATAGGCGTTATGTGGGGTACTCAGAAGTGGTTTATCTTCTGGAGGGAAGTAGAACACTAGGGTCACCATTATTAAAAAAAAAATAATAATAAAATAGGGGGAAATTAATTTGATATATAGTCTTTTTTTTCTAAAAGGGGTGGCCAAAGATTAAAAAAAAAAAAAGAAGTAATGATTAAAAAAAAAAATAATAATAAATAAAGAGGCTCTGGCTGAATTGTTGTACATTGTGGATTAGTTAGGGTTGAAAAGAATAGTGTGGGTAATAAATAAGACAGTGGTTTGTGTTTGTGAAGAGGGTAGAGAGAGGTACCATAAGAAGATTGGTCATCTGTCATATTTAGATTGTTGGTAACAATATGAGGGAGCGAACGGATACATTGTGCGCCTTCTCCCTTTGGTAAAATGGGTCCAAGCCAGGAAGTGATTATTTGAAACTTCCGTTCTGTGTTAGCAATAAAGTGTGTGCAGCGATAATGCAGTTCTAAACTCCCCCCATCAGACGTAAATTGCGCTTCATAAAAATTTCATCTTGAAATTCATTTGATATAAAAAATTATCTGCATTTCTATTACACTGCAAGACAATTTTTAAAGTAGAGAATTCACCTGAACTACATGTTTTGAGGTCTTCCTGAGTACGAACAAATGTGTTTAGCGAATGCTCTGTGTTTTGTGTGTGGGGGAGGTGAAAAAAATATCCTAAAATAGACGATCGCAGGATCGTCTCCAAGATCGCAGGATCTCAGGATCGCATTCCATTTAGATTCCACCAACGCATCGGACAATAAGTTTTTGGTCAGTATCCATCAACTCCGGAAATCCAACTTTAGTCAATGGGTTTCCAATTTTTCGCCATTTCCTAGAAAATGGCCCCCAAAGATTTTTTTTTTTTTAACTTCAATAGGTTTGCCAACTTAAGCGTCTCTCTCCCTTTCATTTGTGCCGGAATCTGCTGTTAAGTGTGTTTTCAGGCACATATCTGTCAGGCTTCCCAGTAATGGGGTTCTGGACAGGGCTATTTTAGTGAGACTTTACTGTGTCATTCACGAACTCCCTTAGGCATCTGGTTAGATGCCTTACTTGGACATTATGGTTTAAGGAAACTCCTCTCTACGCAATACTCATGCCGGATCCCTTTTGCAGAGTTTGTGAGACTGAGGAGAGAGAAGATCACACATCTGCTTAATGACAGATTGCTTGAGTTGTGAGGAAATTAGGTTTTCAGGACCTTTGGTCGGAACAGGATGTCTGTGGAAGAGCTTAGGCTATCGGATTATTATCCGATTTGTTCGGCCTGCGGTGAATCTTATAGTACCTTAGATCTGGCATTTATTGCAAGATATTTCTGTCGGACAGTAAGTGTCGCTAATGTAAACGGTACGAAATTTGTGTCTGATATAAGTAGTTCAAGTGTCAGTAACATGTGTCGTACTCATCTAAATACGTAGGTATAAACACTACTAAATACAAGTTCAAACACGCCTGACAAAAATTACTTTAGTTGACCGACCGTCTACTTTTTATTATATCTACATTAAGTGTCGGTGCATTTAGTTTTAACATGGATGAGAAACCAGAATGGGTGAAAAGAGAAGTCGAAGAATTAATGGACATATATCATAATAAACCCGAATTATGGGTCGATGACCACAAAATGAGGCAGGCTACCACGGAAAATGTCTCTGATGCTTTCCAGCTCTGCGGAACCAACCACCACAACAGATTACTATTATGTAGAACACAAAAATTATTTGCAATCAGAATAGGTCAAAGGCCACCGGAACAATATCTTTCGATGCCAGTGTACGTCTTAGCTAATATTATTATACCCATTGACTTAAAAATTAACCAGCTCTGTGACCTCTATTTTTTAATATATTGGAAGCAAAGGTGTCATTTACTAAAGTGAGGATATGTTAAACAGGTCGATTACAGAGATTGGATTCATCCATGTGATGGATCTGTAATAGTTAGTCTACTTTATGAGTCTCTGGATGTTGAAGAAGCGCACTACAGGATATTTACAGATGGTAGGTAGCAAGAGTGGTGAAGGAGTAGGCAGAGTGCTATTGTAGTCTATAAGAATAAGGATAAAATTTATTCGAATAAAAATATCCATTAGACTAATTCTGTAGCAATAATCAAGTAGAAGAAAACGCAGTCCTTAAGGCACTCGAGTGGTTTAAAGAGAACTGCATCCATTGCCAAGATACCTTCAAGAAAGTAGCAGTTATGACTGACAGTAGAGTTGTAATTGATTCAATTAAAAATTACGACAATCATAGCAGAATCTGCGAGGAAGCAAGGAAAGAAATAAGTAATTTGAAGGATACAGGGAAGGAAGTGATTCTGGTATGGGTTAAAGCCCACGTGGGCCTGGTGGGCAATTGGGAAGCTGATCGATTAGCAAAGGAGGCTGCTAAGGATAATGATCTACCTATCCTTTATTCCCGGTTTCCTAAATCCGAAATCCATCGTGTCTTGAAAAAAGTGTAGCAGAATGGGATCAAACAATGGCAGAGTACTCTTAATGGAGCAGAAACAAAACTATTTTTTCCACATGTTCAAAGCAGAATATGCTCATGCCTTAACACAATTTTTCACTGGGCATGGTCCTAATAGGAAATATTTACATAGGTTTCACCTGGCTCTAGCACCCTATTGTCCTTGTCAGGATACTATTATCCAGGATATACATCATCTTATATTTGACTATCCATTAATGGAGAGAAGTAGAGCCCTACTAGTTCGACATATTACGCTAAAAGGGGAAAGTTGGCCGATTCCAAGAAGCAAATTTATACAAAAAAATAACATTGAAATATTCAGTAAATTTGTAAATAACATCACAATTTAGTATAATTAAATAATATATAAACTTTTCATCTTATCTGGACATATTGTCATTGTTCATTACTTCATATTGTTTATAAAATCATTACTCACATATTATAACTGTTTTACTCACATTACTCACATACTATTATTGTTTTTTAGTTGAAATTTGTCATCTGTAATTATTTAATTTTCTTTTGTTAATCTGTGTACATATTTTTTTATGTTACAGTTTATATTAATGTAGTTTATTACATGTAGTATCGAAGGTGTGGTGCGTATAGAAAATAAACTCCCCCAATGGTAGGGTTACTACCAAAGGGAAACACACACACACACACACACACACACGTACAGGTGAAATATAATTGGTGATGATGTGATGTATGTTTGTAGTAGCACGAGCGGTTTTGTAAAAGGGCTTGTAAGTATATGTGTTTAAGAGAGAAGTAATAAGAAATAATTAAGAAAACACTGGTAGACAAAATTAAATATATTATCTTTAAAGATATTTAAATATTTTACAATATCACAACTAATATGCTTAATAGATCATTTGTTAATCTAGAAGAAATGTTAATCTCTATCACTGGCACTGAATTTAAGAGAGCGATTACAGAAGCAAGTGTTCTGGCTTTGAAAGCAGAATGCAGACTGTCTTGAAGGAATGGCCCTCTCTAACGGGGGATTTTCTCTTACAAAACAGTTGGCCAAGTGGCAATTGTTATTTTCCTAACGGATTCCTGTACTTTTGTCTCTTTAGCAACAATGACCTTAAATTATAGTACCTGACTCTAAAATACTTACATTATTTTTGCCAAAATTATTTCATTTAAAATATTTTTCAAAACTATTTATTTTTGCATTTCTTCTTCCACTACACAGGCTATTCGATAAAAACACTTTTTTGTACTCAGGGACCTCAAAAAAACATGTAGCTATTCAACTAAGGAGTAAGAGAAAGTAAAAATATTAATTTATGATTTTTTTTTTCTGTATGATTTAAAAATAAATTTTATCGATTTATTTGTAAAAAATTAAAGGTTAACGATTTCGTGTGTTCATTCTTTTAGTTATTCTTTTAAAAGAAACATAACAAAAGTTAATTCATTTATTAAAAAAAAAAAAAAAAAAATATGTAACCTGTTTTTAATGAAGATAAAAAGAAAAACTTATAATAGGGTTTAATTTCGTGATATACCTAAATGGGAAGGTCAGCTAGAGCCCTTTTATCATCTTCCTGTTGCGCCACTAAAAAAGCAATAGAAAAAGATGATGTTTGTAATTGTATAGTGTGTTTGTATTTGTATGTATTATAGGTATAGTGTATATATATGTGAACGACTGTAGGGCAGAAAAGAATTGTCTGTCTGTCGGCCTGGTGCTCGTGATTAGAGGATGGGGCTTCCCTTTCTATTAACAACGAGGTGCTACACACTGAGTGTGCTGTGAATATATCTATATGTGTGTGTATGGTGTATGTGTGTATAGTGTATGTGTACGTGTGAGTTCTCTACACACATAAATCAACTTACGTCCTCTCTAAGAAGTGAACGGCAGGAATGTGGTCCGGCACCCTTAATTGGTAACTGTGAGAAGTTACTAAAAGAAGAGAGAATTGCCCTGGTATACACTCCATCTTCTTGGCCAGTTATAGACCTCTTCCAAGGATGAGATGCTTTGAACAAGTGGACCAAACTGTATACTAACCTCTTCTATTTCTCTTTCTCCCGCTTCTTACTCCCACTCTTTTTTTTTTTTTTTTTTTTTTTTGTACATAAAGAACTAAGTTAGCAAACATGACACCATTGATGGTCATCTAATGTCACGTTAACTTGTTTGCTATTTTTAATATTATTAATTCGTTATTTTATATATATATATATTATATTTGTGCATTCTGTGTTTATGTTTTGTCAACGTGATACCATGTATTTCCTTTCTCATTTCTTAGCATCAAACTTCCACCAATCTTCTCTTCAAATAAATTACACTCATTGGTATTTCTTTATCTTTAATTAATTAAATTTTTGTTCGAGTTGTAGGTGTTTCTTCCCCCCCCCCCCATTTGTAGAAAGTATTACGATTATGTCAAATTTTCAAAGTTACGTATTCATCGGTTTCCACATGTTCTGATGTCCACTGAGCATGAAAGAAATGTTATTAGATATACGACTTTACTGAATTATTTTTACATTTTTTTTTCTCGTAATTGGTTCCTAAGATTTTCTTTAAAGTTCTTATACCATCATTATATATTGGTTATGTAAGGGCATTGCAAGAATTTTTTACACTGTTGAATTTGACAAAGAGTATAATAGCGTGAAAAAGAATGACAGATTGAGCTGGCAGAGTGACAGTATATAATGACTTCTTGATGTAGACTTGAATGAACGAACGTATTTTGGATAAATGTGAGTTCAGAGTGAGTAGAGAGCATTTATATATGTTTTTTTCTCAACTCCCCTACTACTCCCTTAACTTCTTCTAACATCGCAGGTAGTTGGATCACTTTTTTTTTTTTTGCTAAGGCTAGAATCTTAACCGTTTGTGGGGAGGTGACTTATGATATTTGTATAAAGGCACGACAAAATATATGTTTTATCCCCCCTACCTTTTTTTTTTGATGTCAAGCCAAACTAAATATTTGTAAATATTGCAATTTAAAAGAAAAAATTTGTCAATTTAATCATTGCATTAATTGCAATGAATGTTTCATACCAGATTTTTCAAAGATAATATTTTAGCAGAACAATAATTAATAGTGATTATCGTAAACCCAGTAAACCCATAGAACTTGCAGTGTCTTAAGACGGCATGAACTTAAACCAGTACAGGCCGCCAGGAAAATGGATACATTATTATTATTATTATTATTATTATTATTATTATTATTATTATTATTATTATTATTATTATTATTATTATTATTATTATTATTATTATTATTATTATTATTATTATTATTATTTGTCTATGGGGAGGGAAACCCTACGCTATCCAAAGCCTCACTGGGCCCATATAGCTACCCCAAAAAAACAACAACAAAGCCGGGTCTATAACAAAAATCCAGACCCGGATCTAATCCATCTAAGATTCACCGCAGTCCGAATAAATCGGACAATAACCTTAAGCGGAAATAGCCTAAGCTCTTCCACAGACATCCTATTCCGACCAAAGGTCCTGAACCTAATTTCCTCACAACCCAAGCAATCAGTCATAAGATGGATGGGTGTTTCCTCCTCTGTCTCACAGACTCTACAAAATGGATCCGGCATGAGCCCCATTATGTAGAGATGTCTCCTTAAACCACAATGTCCAGTAAGAGATCCAACCAGATGCCTGAGAGTGTTCCGTGAAAAACACAGCAACGTCTCATTAATGGCCTTGTCCGGATCCCCGATGAGCATCCATAAGGATGAATGCTGTGAAGCTGCCCATGTCTGGAAGACTGACAGATATGTGCCAGAAGACACGCCAACAGCAGGCTCGGGACCAATGAAAGGAAGAGAGGCGCCTAATTTGGCAAACCTATCCACCTCTTCATTCACAAAAATTCCCATTTGACCTGGCACCAAGACTAGAAGCACATCCTTCAGAGAAGAAAGCTCTTCCAGTCTTTTAGAACATTCTAACACCAACCTGGAAGTGAAGACACATGAACTCACCGCCTTCAGCGCAGCCTGGCTGTCCGAGCAGATACAAACACCTTTTAAGTTAGTGTTACGTACCCACTCATCCAAAACACAACAAAGAATAGCATAAACCTCAGTCTGGAAGACCGTGGTCCATTCACCAAGAGATAATGCCAAATGATCGCCGGTCTCAAAATAGACCGCAGCCCATTCCAGACCTACCATCCATTCTGGAACCGTCCTTGTAACACCGGAAGTAATTATCAGGTATCATGCCAGATGGACCGAATCTTGACCAAAAATGCATACATGTAACTTCTCATAAGAAAAAAATCCATCTGACATACGCTTCCCCAAAAGAATATAGAGACATGTTGTGATGTGAGGTGGATTTATTGGCAAAAATCCAGTGATCCAGTGATCGATCAATGGTTGGATAGCCGAACAAACAGCATTTCTAGTTGGTGCAAGAGGGCAATTTGAGAAAAAATAGTCGATGTTGTGTTTTGTTTTTTTTTTAAATTAATAAAGAGTAATTCATCACGAATTCGTTCCCTGTATGGATTTTCCATGAGGTACATTTACCATGACATATACTTTCTTTGCGGGAGAAAAAATTTAATAACTTCAAATCAAAGCTGAAACTGGAGCTGAAGAGGTTTTTTTTAATTTTATTCCAAAAGGCATCAACGTGGGATTCAACAGCTGTTAGAAAGATGGCCTACAGCAGTCAATCACAATGTGCTATATTTTGAATATTAATAAATAAAAAATTGATTTTTAATTGAAAAACTGTCATTGTTTGTTGTTGTTATACATCCCCTTATAACATATATGAATAACAAAACATATAACAATTAACATAGGTGAAAGTTATATTTAATAAAATATATATATATATATATATCAGTTTCTAGGAATGTAGGCAACAGAGTAAGACGTAGTTATACGTGAGACGTAATAATTATGATGTAGTTGAATTCAATGTAACTCGGCCACGAGTATTGTCTGTAGATGAATGTCTCTCTACACACATCTTATCATTCTATCTTTATCACTCTTTATACTTAAACTGTTTAAGTATTTATAAAGAGAGATAGAATGACATGTGGTAGAATAACAATTCGTATTCAACACTAGATAACTAGTTACTACGGACGAGCTTTAGTATATGTAATATCGTGTTAGAACAGGAAACACGTCCGGCGCCGCGCATTCCAAACTATTTCTATTAATCACATGTATACCTACATATACTTAAACAACCTTTCATTTACAAACTATACCTATTAACAAAAAAAAAAACAAACAAACAAACAAAAAAAATACTTAAAGAATTATAACACTATTAGTTAATTACCTTCCTCGCCGTTTAGTTTTTATTCACATTGAATAAAAACAACTTCTAAAGGGGAAAATTATTATCTATTAAAGAGGTTAAAATTAGCTGTGAAAAATAGAGAAGAGCTATTTAAATTTATATTTTTTTTTTTTTTTTTTTTTGTAAAGTAATAGATCTTAATTATCTCCACCAGGAATTCCTTGAACGTTTTATCATCGGAGCACCTTGTAGAGAAATCTGTAACAAATGGTGATGGCATGCTTTAATTGTGATGTTGCATGCTCAAAACTAATGGAAACCATGAAACACTCAATTTTATCGACTTACTAAATCTTAGATGAGAAAGATCATAGTTGCTGACGCACCTAAAAAAAAAAAAAAAAAAAAAATTTATAACAGAGACATAAAAAATAAATAAAATAAGGATATCGGACATTAGAGATAAAAGAAATAACAACGCGGGACAAATCTATTCTTCAACTTAGTTAATTAATTAAAAACTAGGAATGTAGGCAGTAGAGTAAGACGTAGTTATATACGTGAGACGTAATTAATTATCGAAGAGTAAATATCAAAGAATTCAAGAATTACTCTCGGTGCAATTAAATAACCTAATTAGCAAATTTACTTTATAATTGCTATGGTTACATATTAATACGAATGGGCTTGAAGTAGATAGCCAAGCTTGTCCGTAGAAGCCCGTCTCTATCTTCAAAAAGAACTAGGAGAAATGGATTCTAAACAAGCGATTGTTGACATAACAGAAACATTGTGTTGAAGTGAACTCTATACACGAACTTAATAAATCTGCTCTGACTATGGATGAAAATCCGGAACCGGTCAGGAGTAAAAGGATTATGCATTCTAGGACGGATAAAATACCAGATATAGTTGATATGTTCCATCTTTTCGTATATTCACAGACAAAACATACACACTTATACGTTGAACATTTTACAGACATCTACATTGTTGTGGTGGTTGGTTCCGCAGAGCTGGAAAGCATCAGAGACATTTTCCGTGGTAGCCTGCATCATTTTGTGGTCATCGACCAGTTTCGGGCGTTCGTCCATCTTTAGGATGCGTTTTTCAGACAGTGTGACAACACAGACTTACACAGAGCAAATTCAGTTTTACATACTGCCTCTGTTTAAATAGTAACACCCAAATGAATCACAATGGTCTCTTAGATTACAATAGTTTTGGCCATTTATAGTCACACCTTCTAATCATGTAACATCTAATTTAATCAATTTCATGTTTGATCAAGACGTAACGTTCTCACCTTTACGTCAGGTCAGCCCTTTAGTAAAAGTGGTCAAGGGACTCTATTCTGTTGGGGCTCCAATGGTGTTGACTCCTGAATCGTAAATAAAAAGTTTGGGAGCTACAGAGTGAGTTCCTAGCGGATCTTAATTAAAAATTCTAAGAAAAAAGCGGCGGACTGCCATCAACCCCCACCGAATACACTCACCTCTTTACATCGCATACAGCTCTTTATGAGCTAAAATAAGCCAAGAGCCAGCTTATTTAATAATGCATGATATCATGAGTATACTGTTTTTGAACTAATCCGCATTAATGTAATCTTATATTTGCCACTATGGGGCACCGTATACAGGATATAAAGTCAATGCGGCTCTTCTTGACTGTACACGCTTAATGTCCACCATTGCAGCCTTTAACCTTGACGTAACAGCTGTTATGAAAAGTGTCACATTTAGCTCGATTACTTTACTACGTTCTACTATCTCTAGTATTTGAAGACAAAATACACCAATTGTAGTCGACGATATTCCGTTTACGATCGCGTCGAAACTTTCTGAAATTGAATTTTCACCGGAAATTAAGATTTCTTTGAAGTCTCCTGAGTTTGAAGAAAATGTTTCAGGCAAATATGTATATTGTGTGCGTGTGTGGTTTGAATTAAATTTCTCAAAAGCAGCTAAGTCAAATGGCGTAGAAAATTGCAACAGAAGTCAGAATGTCTTCCCCTCAGCAATTACACTTTATTTATTATAAATGTCAGGTGATATTCACTGAAATTGTTATTAATACTGAAGAATATTGAACCTGAGCTTTTAGAGGAAAACTTTATTCTTGGTACTTCAAAGATATCATTTGGTGACAAAACTTTTCCTTGGAATTAAATCTGCTTTTTGAAAAGCCAGAGAAAAATGAAGTAGGAGAGAGCGAAAAAAAAAATTCTTTTGTCCAGAGACTCATTGAACTACAAATTTAAAAATAAATATTCTTGAAAACACCAAAAAGGTATAAAATAAAAATTCCAAACGAAGATAATTACTAATTATCATTATTCCCTTAAAGAAGAACAATTGCAATGGATGATAATGTAGAAAATGGATTCTAAGAATGTGGTATGTAGCGACTGAGAAGGTTGGAAGGCAGTCACAGAAGAGGACAGGGTATATATACAGCCTTGACTAGGACCGCATGCTTGAGGGAACGCGCCTCTTGACTATTTGTGCCTAATATGGCAGCCAACCTAGCCGGGGACCAGCTCTTCAAACCACAACATTCTCACTAATGTCCACAGCAATAGTGACAGTTTTTCAATCTTCAGATATTTCATTATTTATTTTTGAACTTATTGTTATTGTTTTTAATCTTTTAGATTTTTATTTAATAAACTTATAAATATATTTAATTTTGCTGATTGTTTCTTTGTTTGTTTTGAGAAGCGGATGTTGAATTATTATGTTGAGGATTTGTGGATTAGTAATATTTCGTAATTGGTAACGTTATACTTTACAGTGTACCATAAAACACTTTAGTATAATAAAAAAATACTGGTATGATACACACTCATACAACTTTCTCTTTCTCCGGTTCTCATAATTATAATTGACATATGTTATAGTTTGTGTACCAAATATAACGAAATTCGTCGAAAACTGTAAAAAAAAAGTGTTCAGTAAAAGCGCACTACCGGCTTACTAATTTTCTTAAAACTTGGAATTTTGGCCATCTATTTATTTCTAATTAATTTTGTTCGGATGATAGAATTGTATAATCAACTATGTTACCACTTTAGAGGAAGCTATAACCCCCACCGCTCCCCTTAAAGTGCCCTTAAATGAATGTTCCCAGAGAAATGTTTTAAGTAAAAGTTCGTAGATCTTTGAATGCGTAGTTTATATAAGAAGATTTCAAGAAAATCATTGGAGCCATTTTTGAGAAAATCGCAAAAAGTAAAAATAAACGCACTTCCGATTATGCGATTTATTTCAAACTTGGAATTTCAACAATATATTTAATTCTAATTAACATTATTTAGATGAGCGAATTGTCCAATAAACTGAAATAGCACTTTAAATGAAAACCTAACCACACCCTTCCCCCAAAATTGCCCTTAAATTAATTTTCCCAGAGAAATATTTCAAAATAAAAGTTGTAGCTCTTTGTATGTGTAGTTGATATATGAAGTTTGAAGAAAATCGTCGGAGCCTTTTTTTTGAGAAAATTGCAAGAAAGTAAAATAACCATTCAGTAAAGTGGTACTTCCGGTTGAGGAATTTTGACAGATGATCTACTGTCCCCATTCCATGGTGATACCTAAACGGAATATCAT